>JANRGW010013193.1:0-64457 GCA_024733675.1 Psilopsiagon aymara
GTGAGGGTGGTGAGGCACTGGAATGGGTTGCCCAGGGAAGTTGTGAATGCTCCATCCCTGGCGATGTTCAAGGCCAGATTGGACATAGCCTTGGGTGACATGGTTTAGTGGGAGGTGTCCCTGCAGGGGAGTTGGCACTAAATGATCTTAAGGTCCTTTCCAACCCTGACTATTCTATGATTCTATGAAAACACAGTGTTTTAAAAAGCTTCACATCTTTTTCAATGTGGTCAAAGAGAGAATATTACAGTATTCAGCTAAACTGCTCGGCACACTCTAGAAAACTTGATATGAAAAAAAAAAAATGAGTGAGAAAGTCAGAAATTCAGGATATACTGATATATTTCTTGGTATCTGTTTCTGGTATTTCAGTACATCTGTCTGAGCAAATGCAGGAAAAGCCGAACTCCATCTGCCTTCATTCAGCTGCCTTGACAGCAGCCATAGATTATCCAAAAGCCACACACTTACACAGTAGGTAGGACTGCACATCAATTTGCACACGACCTTAGCACAGTGGTTTGCCACCAAGCAAACTTGGTAATACAGCCTCTTGGCCAAGGCTGCCTCATGTCCCATCAGCCTTGAACACACCTGAGGAGACCTCTCGTGATGAAATTCATTCCTGTGTGGAAGGCCAGCACAGACCTTTATCTTTCTTAGTTTCTTAATCTACAATTAGGGGATTCATTCCCCTTGCACTAACCTTGCCTTCTGCTTTTGAATGAATTTTTCTTCTGATAGGAAAAATGTTTTCCATATGTAACAGGTTTTCATTAACCCCTTTTACTGCAGTGCCTTTTCAAAATCACAGGCCCCAGCATATCTCCAGTTAACACCTGGTGACAGCTGTTTTAGAATCTTGGTATCTTTCAGTATGCAAGAGATGGCTGGCCAAAGAGGACAAAGATACTGGCATTACAACACCAATTATGATGACAGGTCAGGTCAGAGATGAATGGCAACAGTGTTTGCAGGGTAGATAGGGAAGTAAAGGACAGGGCACACAGGCACAGAAAATCTGAGGGGCAGATGTGGAAAAAGTGTTAGGAAGACAGGGAGAAAGGATGGATGACACTGAAGTTCATAAAACCTTACATATTCCTTGAGGCTTTGCAGTATTTAGCCAGAAGCAGGAGATCATTTTACTTAAAAAGGCTCTGTCTCAGCATTACAGAAATAGACCGGTCTCTGACTGACATTACATTAACCAGACTCATTATTGCTATTTTAAGAAAACTTATCTCTATAGTGATATAGGGTATGGCCACAGACATGTGGAATATGGTTCCAGCAGAGTGTGACCAGGGACTACTGAAACATTTGATTTTCTAACAGCAGTGGAGCTATTCCCAAATTTGTCCATCCTCCTTAGGTCTGTGTACTGCTCCTCAAAAAAACAGCCTCTGCCACTACATCCCGACACTACAGATGTATTGCAAGATCTGCTCATTCTTGATGAAGCACTGCACAGAATGCCAGGTGCAGAATAGGAGATGATATCAATCAGTTGTTCAGTTAACTTTTCTTGCTCAAAGTCTGGAAAGGAACAACAATTAAGCTAATTAATTGGAGGCAATTAATTGCAGGTATCTGAACAAAGAAAAATGTACAAAATGAAACAGAATGACTTTGGATGTGATCCTTTCTTCTTCTGTCTTGTCTTGATGCACAGTTGCAAATTTGACACCAAGGGAGGGATTCAGTTTGGTGTGAGGTTTTCAGTTTGGTGTGAAGTCATTCACTTGTAGGCATTGTCATCTGAACTCTATTTTTAGATAGTGGATGCTAAGTATCTCCTTAGGAAGAGGTCATATGAACACCTGCCTGTTATTCAGATGCCTAAACATAGGCTTAGGCTTATCATCATGTTGTTTGGGCGCTGTGAAGCCCCCAGCCTGGCCTCTGACTTATACTCTAAGGAGTGCAGAATGCATCCTGGCCTCCTCTGACACTGGCCAATCGTGAGCAGACATGTGGGGGACTGTTGGGCATCTCAGAGGGCCTTCAGAGACATCTGTGGGCAACTGATGACTGCCCTTAGTGGCCTTGCAGATTCCCTGGCCCTTAGGCAGAGTTGATCGTATCTCCTTTGTCAGGAAGGAAAACCGAGACTTTTATATGCTTGTTCACACATAGACACTGAAGCTCAGGTGTCTTAATCCCCTTAAGCCCTGGGAGAGTCCTGGTTATGACAGATGGGGTACACAGGCAGTGATAGTATTATATTTTTTTTATCTCCAACTTTTAACCAGTTTTCATATGATAACCACAACTAATTTTTGATACTGTTCCTCTTTAATACAATTTTTAAATGCTACAGTAATATTCTGACAGCCCCTGACATTTTTTGTTTAAAACAAAGAAAGGAAAAACAAACAGAAATGCAAACTTAGAAATTATTCTATCTAAAATAATTTGCTGTATCCGTTTCCATGAATACATAGCATGGTTTTGTGCTCAAATAATGCTCTGGAAGATAGATGATCTCTGTCAGCTGAAGTTGCAGTTATGTAAATGAGGTAATTTACCAGATCTTTATAAAATCCATGAACTTTTTCCTTGATTAAAAAAAACAACCAAACAAACAACAAAGTCTATCTTGCACATGATTTTTTAGATTTCTGAGTACATTTGTTTTACAAATGAGCTCTCCACAAGTGTTTTCATTGAAGTTTTAGATCAGATCAGGAATGTATTTCTGAAGCATAATCTCCCAGTTTTTTCCCAATTACCATGCCTTGGTTTGCACTGGGGATCAGTCTCAGGGTACATGGATTAGATTTCCTTCAGGCGAAGCTAAACTGGAAGGTGATCTTTGGGAATTCACTTTCTGTTCTCCAATTCCTAATATGCCTTTAATTCCTAGGATCAGAGTAGAGACAGTCTAAGTTTAAATTAATCTGGAATCAGGTGTGCATCAGATCCTCAGCACCAAATTGATCCCACTACAGATCCAGTCCTGTTGAGCTGCAGTATTTGCTAAAGTAGATGCAGATTCAAAGAGCTAGAGCATTAAATCCTCAAAGCAGCAGAAACTTCTTCAGTTTTAGTAGCACGCAATGACACAAATTTGCCCAAACCTAAATGGATTACCTATCTGAAATACTTCTACAACATCCTTTAGTGTGAGGCCACCCTTCATGAACAGTTTTTTGTTAAAATACATGATAGATTTGAAAGTGCTTAGTCCTTTTTTAAGTCAGAGAGTTAAACTGTGCCTGAGGATGCCTTCCCAATCCTTCCCCAAAGCAGACACATGGGTCCCACACAACAAGGGGCTGTCCAAACCACAGGATTATTTTTCTTGTTTATTTGTAAATGCAGAAGATTACTTCCTTCTTTTCCATTTTTTTTTTTTTTTTTTTTTTTTTTTTTAATACTGTGGAAAAGACCATACAGGATGCTGCCTAACTCCTAGGGACAGACAAAACATTATGGTGAGCAGGATATAGGATGATTTCTATTGTGGAATTTCAGCTACTCCTCCAACATGTCTTATGCTAGACCCTATCAGAGACAAGATACTTGACAAGATGAATCACTGCTCTGACCCAGTATTAACAATTCCTGGCAATCAGAAAGGAAAGCTTTCTACAGCAGCAATGCTAGTAGCTTAGAAATGCTCCCAAATGAACTCTTACTTTCAGAATCCTAGATCTTGGTGGAATCTGTGTTATGGTACCAAGGCTGAATGCATGTGGAATTTTCAGCCTTGATTTTCTGTTCATATATTCTGATTTCATTTCTATTTCAGGTTTCCTTTAACATGCCTTAACTGCCCTGTTTATTTCTTTTTGTGTGCACTGTGTATCCCCACACATGAATCTATGTCATTCTGAATTATCACCTTTCTTCTTCAAGGAATGTGGTCATATTCAGTGCTGATGCATACAGTGTTCTTTTCAGTGGATTAATTTGACCTCCAAATTGCCCATCTCTTTGTCATTCAAAGATACTTCACACTCATTTTTCTTCTGGATTCTCTTTTACTACTTACAGGTCTAAAGATGCAGACATACACACACAAATAGGTATATATGTGTTTGTGTGTGTCCGTACACTTATATACACATACATGCTTGCTTTCTACACATTGACATACAGACATCTGCAAAAGATTGTTTTGCTATGTATCTATACAAGAGGCTCTCCATTGTTTATACCTATACAAGAAGCTCTCCGTCTCTTATCTGAAAACACTCTACCCCTCACCTACCTGATTTTTTTCAACTTTTCACATCTTTATAGCAAATTATTTTCTAGCCTGAGCTTTACCACTCTTCTGGCTGTCTTAGTATTTGGAAAACCATTTAACTGCCATTTTTCAAAAACTATGGTGAAACAAGAAACTACAGAAGTACCAAGTAGGAAGACCTTCAAAGCAGCAATAATCTCTAAAACAAAATACAGGTTTATCTAAGTGTTAAGGAAATCAGCTGCATGCACAGTAGAGAATCAAGCAAACATCCAGATGAATACATTGCATAAATTATGAAATATTAATAATAAATAATGCATAGCATCTTGATAGCATTTTTAGCAGAAATCTGAGCTACATGGTTGATAGAACAGTATATAAATCCAAGACTTGAATTTTAATAAGGTATTTGAAACATTTTTAAATATCCTTACATTCTTTGGTTTGGACATACTCAGAGTACCATGCTTTATCTACTTGCAATGTCACACTGAGACCCCTGAAGTTATTTCCGCTAAACTTCCCTTTGACACTGTCTTCACATTTGGGAAAATAATGGTGTGTGTGTGTTAGTTTTGCATGTCCCACCATGCTGATGAGAGAGTAATCCCTTCTTTTAAAAACTGACCCAAAATATCTCCATTATTTGCAGTCTCACTTTCAAGGCTGCAGAACCCACTGTTCAAGCACCACTGAAGGTCAACAAGTGCTGGGAAGAACTGCCAATTACTCCAGTTCCAAATGAGAAACATAGCAGGGAAACCTGTTGAGAAACCACACAGCTTGTCTTTTTGACTAAGGCTTTGAAGAGAGACTTAGGAAATTGAAAAAAAGCAGCAAACTGAACCAAAACCTGCTGTTTGTAATGTGGGGATTGTTATGTGGCTTAACTCATAAAATCCAGACAATAATAAATTTCTTAGTTCCCAGGAGAAGCCCACCAAGGAGAAACACAAATACCTAAGGCACTGCACTAAAGATCCTGGTGATACTGCCTGGAAACACTAAGGGAGACAAATACTGGAAAAAATTAGAAGAGCATAACTCATGAATCACATACTGCAGCATAGATATTCTGTGGCAGAAACAAAACAGGAAGATAGCAATTCTGAAAGAGATTTAAGGAGTAAACACAGGAAGAAGGATCAGAACTAAAACTGTGGTATTCAGTAGCAACAAAAAATAGAACAAAACTAACAGCCAGCACAATTTGCTGCTCTTTCATTAGATGCTCCATGGTGTGCAGTCTGAAAAATAGATAGGGAGTGGGGAGGCACCACTTTTGCCAGTGGGCCTGTGAGTTTACCAAGGTGACCTGGAAGATGGGAAGATTTGGGTTGTCCTTCCTGATAGCATATTCCTGAAAGCACACCCCAAATACTCCCATATGGCTACTTTCATGCCAGGATGAATTGGAAGGAGTTCAGACAAAAGCAAGACAAATGACAAAGAGCTGGAGGGAATGACTTCAAAGGAAGGATTAAATGAGCTAAAATATGCAGAGCATGGCTAAGGAAGAACTGTAGGTCAGGAGACAGGGAATACAGTAACTGCTAGCCATTCTTAGAGGTGCAAACAAAAAGGTCTCTCATTGACAATAAAGAGGGAGGAGGAAGAATTCATCAACTGATTAATATTCTTTTGCTTCGATTTTTGCTTGGTCATGGTAGCTTTACCATATCATCATGGACTGCCAGCAGCATGAAAAAGACAAGCACTGAAAAAGATCCAACCCTCTTCCTCACCAGCGCACTTTGAATTCTGCTTTATAATTCATCTGATTGCCTCCTCTCCTTTCTTACTTTTCATATTGCTCTAGGCCAGGCTCATCATTACACAGGGCTAAGGAACCAGTCCTCTCTCAATCCAAGAACATTTCAACAGGGCATGTTCAAATAATTTATTAATATTTCCAGTATCGTTACCAGATTGCTCCTTCTTCTATGCCTTGTTATAGCAGGACTAAGCAGCCTTGGGATTCTTTAGACTCGTATGATTTCAATAAAATAAAATAACAATTTTTGAGCATGAGAATTCCTCCTCTTACCTGTTTTGTTTTGGTCCCCCCCCCCCCCCCATTTATCTTTAGGTGCTATGTAGAGAGATGTGAAAAACAGACTCATAAGTCTCACCTCTAGGATGTATATGCCTTGTCCTGTTATCATTTTCCTGTAGACTGCAGCTAATCAGGAAGGACAGACTCCAAGTCTGCTCTCCAGCAGAACACAATTTGTGCCTAGGACAGTTCTTTCAACATTATTGTCCCCTATCTTTAAATACTACTTTTTCAGCAGCTGCCTTTGTGCCTTTGTGCTGTTTTCTTTCTATTAGGTTCTTTGTTGATTACTAATGATGGTCAGCTTTGCCCAGTAAACATTTTTTTTCCAGTAAATCCTTTGAGGATGTCATTGCCACTATACCTTTTCTTCCATCTTACCTTCTACTCTCTGGTGTAACTTACACAGCTCCTTCTGTTTTATCTTTAACATCAGAAGGTCAGTACCTAGACTACCTTTAATCATGCAAGTGAATGCTTAGCACTGGGGAAACTTTTCCTGGACCATGAAAGACTGATATTCTTTCAGGCAATAACATTAACCCCTATTGATATGAAAAGGTAGTTTTGCTAACAAGGTTTTAAAAGTATAAGTTAAGAGCATCTTATACTTTATGTTCAGTATGAGACCCATTTGGCCAAGAGCTGGAAGAAATTAGAGAAATATCACTGAATTACAGTAGTTACAGCTGTGCAAAACTCACATTCTGGGAGCTGCTTTGTCTGCCCTTAGCTCTATTCTTTTCATTATGGAAGAGCTCCCTACACTACAATTTGCTCTCTTTTTCAGGTCATACATTCATTCACATTCACAACTCAAAAAAGAAGTCACACAAAAAACTACATTTAAAAGCAAAATAAACCTGTGGAACCTATGATAGGTTGAAAATTTTTAAACTGAACAGCTTTTACTGTAGTTAGTAGCTTGAGTGGTATGAGAAAATTCATAGGGATGTGTTTCCTTTGATGAAATTTCCTCATTAAAATTAGTTTTGAGTAAGCTATTATGAATGTGGAGTGCTGCACTTTGTATTTTGGTGAAGTAAAGCATCCCAGTTTTCTTTTTTCATATAGAAAACCTCTCTGTGATATAGATCTATACTTCTATGCAATATCATGCATATATACTACTCAGATTTCACATTGCAAGTTTTTATATTAGCAAAACTGGAGAAATCAAAGGTAGTAAAGGTGTAGTGACTGGAATAATACATGGGAATTTCTGATTTTTAAAATTGTATTTAGAAGTGAAAAGAATGAAATTCCACTTCTTTACAAGGTCTGGTAAAACTCTTTTATTTTTCCTTCTTGTTCCTTTCCTGGTGAGCATGCAATCCAATTTTAAAAGGATAATCTTTTTCCAACCTTCAGCTATAGCTAACAATGCTACTTACACACAGCACTTTGAAAAGTTACAGTATAATTGATGTGGCATGAAGTGAATCAAAAGGGCAAAGTTGATACGCAGATATTAACATAATTCATTCCTCAATTCCAGAGAACTTTCATTCTTTCCCAGCATGTCATTTCCTTATAGAAAAAGAGTTCTGCTTTCATAGCCCAGCCCTCTCTTGGATGCAGATGTGACAGCTTTCACATCCTAAAAGACAGCCTGTAGTCTTCCCTGCTGTCTTAGCTCCTGGACATTTGGAGGAGAAAAAGACAAATGCCTGAGTATTATTTTTTTGCACAGAAAGCAGCCACCAAACAGCAGCCTCTACATGCAGCTGTTTCTACAAACGTAGTACATCAACTCAGAACCAAAGGCATGAATAAACCTTTTAGCTTCCTAAGACATGTAAACATGTTCAAATCAGTTTTGCATTAGATTACTGATTCTCATTTATTTTACAGCACGAAAACATCTGAGAGTGGCCCAGAGCAGAACATTTGCTTGGTTTTAATTTATTTAATTGTTTGAATAAGCAGGCATAAAAGGAAAAGGGCAAATGAGCTTGTTTTCTGGAGGGATGAATGCACAAGTAGCTTTCCAGTGGGACACTGTTTTCAAACTGCAGCATGCAAGTTTGTGCAATTACAAAATTGCAGAATAGAGTCAAAAGTTTAGAAACCACCTTATTTGGGCTCATGATTTTTCAGTTCCCCTTTATTAACACAACCATTTAACAAATCTGATCATACACTTGTGGGATGAACCAGTTTTGAAATACCCAGTTTGCCTGTGCAGAACCCAGAAGAAAACAGTAACGTCTGTGATATCCTGCTCTCAAAACTAACGCAGTGAGAGTTTCTTCTGGTTCAGATAGTCTCTGCATTTAGCTTGGGCACCGGTGCGTGAACAAAAAGGGAGAGAGGGATATGAAAAAGAAGTCAAGAAGTCAAAGCCGAAAAACACTTAATTAGTGTGTGGTGGGGTTTCTCCCTCAGCCTTTCTGCTGGATTCCTCCCCAAAGATTACATAGCCAGTCAGAAAGCTCAGCACCACCTCTCCATCCCTCCAGCTGTACTCATGCAGCACACAGGTACTGCACACATGCTTGGCTATTTTCTAGCTAGACACGTCAGAGGAGATCCTATAAGATCTCTTTCTTGACAGCTGCTTTTCAGAAATGGAGCCAGTCTTAATAACAGAAGCCAGCAGATGCAGTAGCTGCTCAGTGCATATGAAAAGAAGCCACTTGCATTAAAGAGCCTATAACTGGATTTAGTTTTCTAATTTCAGAACCTAAATGGGAGGTGGGGGGAAATGTCTAATTGTTCATATTGTTTTTTCCTTTTTAACCCCTCTGTAGATGTGCGGATCTCTAATTCTCAGTGCTGTGCATATACACTATAACCTTTCAATGTATAAATCAATGAAATAGTCTTCATATATATAGATTCAGTTTTTCTTAATCAGTGTATGTGCATAGATGTGCATGAAAAAACTACCCCACATGCTAATGCAGCCTCATTCAATTCTCTGTTATTTTATTCAGCAGTGTTGGGGTTTTGTTGGGTTTTTTCTCATGCAGTCAAATTCCATTGACAGTATGTAGCTGTCATAGGTCTGTCTCACAGGTTTCCATATATCAGAGACTAGCTTTAAAACTGCTTTGACAGGTTAAAAGCTGGGATTTTTCCAGGACAGGATGGAGAGAAGCAGGAATGAGAGAAGTGAGAAAGAATATTCCTTGACACTCCCTAATCTCCTCAGTGCAGATGGCACTGTCTTTTTCAAGTAGTTTCTGCGCACAACAGCTATTGCAAAAGAGTTAAAGTTTGAACTCTGAAAATAGTCTTCCTGTGAGATACATACGCATTTGTATGTAGATCCCTCCAATGCACAGTCGTGCATGCACAAGCAGAAATTTGTGCAAAGCTTCCCTCTTCTTCCTCCCCCACCCATTCACTAAAATGAATTGCTCCCCTGGATGCTGTAGGCCACATTGTTAATTATTGTCTTTCTCTTCTGCACCTGAGGCGTCACACTGGTACAGAAAACAGTCCACAAACAGATGGAGAGCTGCTGGAGATGAATCTGCAGGTATGTGAAAAAAAAATGGATGCAGACTTCATGACACTGCAGACTCAGATGGTCTATTAATTTTCAATAATATTCTGTAAAAGAAAGATGTATTTACATGATTTTAGATTTAATTTATTTTCAAAAAAGGGATTACAAGACTCAATTACTTTATGATTTCATCACCATCATTTATGTTTAAGGAATATTTGTGGGAAAATATGCCAGTCACCACTGAACTACCCTTGCATTTTCTTCAATAATGATAACCCTGTCCATTTAACAGCCAGCTGTACATGCATTATGTTTGGTGGTATGTATCAAGGCTGGGTATCTTGCAGACCAGACCAACATGACAGCTTGGGCTGCATGCTTCATGCACCCTCTTGCCTGCTGCCTTAATGCCACTATCTCACCCCAGCATCCACCCTAACAGTCTGCTTCTGCCATCATGTTGTCATGGAGAGCCACAGCAGACTGGAGCAAAGCTATTCCTTACAGCAGGCTCAGCTTGCCTCCATACCGCTTACATGAGGCAGTGGCCTAATGCTATGAAAATGTTCCACTCTTTGATCCAGCCTAGCAATTAGCAAAAAGTCACTGCAGTAGTTGACAACAACTACTTTTTCATCTTCAGAGGCTGAGGATTAAAGTCACAACTACAAGGCAGGTATGCCATTAAAAGTGCTTAATGGTGTCCTGCCCTACAGAGAAGCACACTACAAAGCCAGACAAAGCACAGGCATCCAGGCCTACCTAATGTGCACAGTGTCTGCTTCAAACCAGCTAAAAGGGTTTCCCTTTCATAAGTACTTCACTGTGGTCTTTTTCTTTGTAAAACTACCCAAGAGAGGTATGTGAAAACCAGAAGCTGTCCTAATAGAGCCATTTTACTCTATTCTAAGGGAAAACTTGCTGCACATTGGAAAGAGATGCAGTTTTTAAACTGGGAAAAAAGTCTTTCAGAATTAGGTGGAAGTTCAGCTCTTCACATTAGCCAAATTGCTTAAAAAAGGCAGTGGAAAAGTTGCCAATAGATTTATCATATATCCAAAGGTATCCAGATATTTTAATCAAGAAGCAAGAAAGAGAGAGTTAATTAGATCATGATCAGATCTCTGATCTCTACAGAGTGAAGAAGATCAGGTGATGTTCATAATACAAAGGACACCCGTTCTTTTCCAGTGTTGGTATCATGCATACTTTGTGGGGCAGTCTACTTGGTAGAAATTGGTACACACTTAGTCGTGTGTTATACAGAATTTGCCATGCAGTTACATGACTATGTAGGGGGAACTCTGGAACTTAAATACCCAAATTGACTCTTCAAGAGCAGTATCAAGGCCCCAGGCACTCCATCTGTCCCATGGGTTAAGTGGTGGAAATAAAGATGGTCCTTGAGGGACCATTTTCCCTCTAGTGCTGCAGATGAGATGGGTAACTGGCCAGCGGTGGTACTTAGCCACAGCACTGCAGACTTCTTAAAAGCAGTGCTACAAATTATATTAACATTTGTTCTGAAAAAGAAAACCTATTCCAGTCCTATTTTAGATTCTTTTCTTTCTTCATTGAATCTGTCATTTTATTTCAGAGAACAGTTCCTGGTATAACGCAATTATCTCTAATGAATTGCTTTTCCCAGCTGCTAACTCTCATGGTACCCAAAATTCAAGGTGATTTGCTACACCTGTATCAGGGCTATAAGACTAAGTCTTCAGCTCTTCTCCATTTTAACCAGAGTGTTACCACTGGTAGGTGTGGTTTTTTGATGGAGACTACAGACTACAGAAATGCAAGAAAGAAAGATGCCAGTATTTGCATAACTACAATTTGAGGTTTGTACACTAGCCTCAAAGCAAACTTGTCCAATAGCGATGATACACCATGGACTGCTCCCTGGCTGTCATAGGCCCTAAGATGCTTTTTCAATTGCCAACTTTTAGGAGGGAAAATGAGAGATGTCTATGAAATCAGTTAACACTCTCAAAATGGTGCTTTAGCCATGAGTCACACAATTAGCCACATCTGCAAAGCAGTACATTTGCTGATTAGAAAATACTTATCTCCAAGAACCTAAGCTAAGTTTTAGTTTAAGCATTTTTGCACAAGGAAAAGGCATTATCATTGCAAGCTTAAATGCCAGGAAGTGAAACAAACATACGACTAAAGGAAGGCTTTTTCTCTGAGAAAAAAATAGTAATTTTGTTGTTGAAAGTTCTGGTCTGTTTTTTACTTCCCTTCTCATTCATGTCCCCTCTTGCACTTTCAAGGTTCTTCTAATCTGTTGGGCCAAATGATATCTTTAGTGAGTAGTATATATCAGTCAGACTTTAGTTTGTTAACTTTTCACTCACACTCAATAGAAAAAAGTTTTAATCCCCATAAAAATACATGCCCCATGCTGCTGCAGGAAAAAAAAAAAAAAAAAAAAACCCGCATCTTTTTTTTTTTGAAAGCATTTTCTGTTAGTAGTGATTAGCACCACTGTAACTGCAAATAGCCAAAGACAATATGAAAGGTATACATTTATAATAGATAGAGTGGTTTAAGTACACACAAACGTTTCTGAGGAATAATGTAAGTTTAATGGGAAAAAATGGCAGGGGGGTTGAAACTAGAGGATCTTAAGGTCCTTCCCAACCCTAACTATTCTAGGATTCTCTGATTCTAAAAAAGTAAGCACTAATCTCAGGACCTCTTTTCATAGAGCCGTATAATCATAGAATCAACTGGGTTGGAAAAAAACTTTATAATCAAGTCCAACCATTACCCCAGTACCACCAAGACCACCACTAAGCCATGACACTGAAGGCCCCATCTATGTAGTTTTTGAGCACCTCCGAGGATGATGACTCCACCACTTCCCTGCACAGCCTGTTCCGATGCCTGACCACCCTCTCTGTGAAGAATTTTTTTCCTAATATCCAATCTAAACTTCCCCTGGCACAGCTTGAGGCTGTTACCTCTTGTCTTATTGCTTGTTACTTGGGAGAAGAGACTGACACCCACCCGGCTCCATCCTCCTTTCAGATAATTGTAGGGAGCGATGAGGTCCCTCCTGAGCCTTCTTTTCTACAGACTAAACAACCTCAGTTTCCTCAGGTAGCATTTCCCGTGTTCCTTACCCACTTTCCTATGAACACGAGACAGGTTAATGCACCTTTATAAGCATGAAATCTACACTCAAGAACAAGTTTCAGAGGAGTATTTCCAATATTCATTTTGTCTGTATAAAACCACAGTGGATGAGGCTGGAAGGGACAACCAGAGGTCATCTAGTCCAACCTCCCTGCTCAAGCAGGGTCACCTAGAGCACATTGCTCAGGTCTGTGTTCAGATGCCTCTTGAGTATCTGCAGGGAAGGAGACTCCACAACCCTTCTGGGCAACCTATTCCAATGCTCAGTCACCCTCATAATAAAGTTCCTTGTCACATTCAAGTAGAATTTTCTGTGGTTCAGTTTACACCCATTGCATCTCATCTTATTGCCTAGCGCTACTGAGATACCAGGTTAATTTATATCCAGACAAGATGGCTGTCATAATAAAAGCATTTCCAAATTTTAATGTAGATATATATACTGTAATATTTATTATACCTTATTATAACAATAAATGAATACATACTTATGTTGAGCAGTGTCACCTAGAGTATGTTGCTCAGGATTGTGTCCAAATGGCTCTTGAATATTTCCAGGGAAGGAGACTCCACAACCTCTCTGAGCAACCTTCTCCAATGCTCGGTCACCCTCACAATACAGTTCTTCCTCATGTTCAGGTAGAACTTCTGTATTGTAGTTTATGCCCATTGGTTCTCATCCTATTGCATCACCAAGAGCAGTCTGACCCCATGTTTTCAATGTATACAGTGTAGAGGATAGTTTGTACTTAATTTCTCACTTGTCTCTAGTATCTACACCTTTAACAATCTTTCAGCCTCAAGAAGTTGGTTTTTTGCTGATGTAGATTCTGGTTTGATTTCAGCCTGATGAAATTCTCAGACCTTTAAAAGTTGTACTATATACTGATAAAACAGTCACGTTATTTTTGAGTTGTGGAAATAAGAACCGGAGACTTGTCTGAAGTTTCTCATATGATAAAACATTTGTATTTATAATTACTAAAGCTTTATGTAAAACATTACTTTTAATAAAATCTAATTAGGAAAAAAAAGATGAATTCATCTTTTCACTTTTATCCCTAATGAAATGTTGAGGTTTTGAATTTAAAAATACTTCTCATTTTCACAATCTATAGCCTAACTGAACATAATATTAAACAAATAATAATAATATTGAACAAAAATATTCAATTTTTAAGTGGAAATTTCCTTATAAAATAAAATTCAGGTTTTCTTTTTGCCCCTATTCATAATGAAAACAAATCTGGTGTGTTGCAGTAGAACAGAAAGTCTGTGCTCAGACCAGCATGCACTGACTTTGCTTAGTACTGTAGGTTAATTCTATCTGTCAAGCTATGTGGAGTAGACTCTACATTAAACTGATCACTGTTAGACATATATATATCAGCATTTGGAAGGATAGAGAAATTCTACCCATAGCTGTAGTCTTCTGGGTTTATCGCCTCTTGACTTTGTGGGTAGATGGGCATCTCAAGTACATTGGAAGTTGTTTTGATGATTTTTTGCTGCTCATTATGTTTAATCTTTTTCTTCTTTTATTTACATTTTCACAGTTTACATGGCGGCTCGAAAGGCAGTTTTTATTCAACTTTCTGTAATTTTTCTGTAACTGATTATGGAAAGCAATTTATAAGTGATCATACCAAATTTCCATTTGAATTAAATATTAATATCCTTGGTGAAAAAGAAATTAACAATGAAAGGGGATATGTGACGAGAATCAGAGAATGTAACAAGATTTTGGAGATGTAGTTAAAATTTATAGTATTTGGAGGATCTGAAAATGGAAGAAAAAGGGGACTTAATTAGTTCAGTAGATGAATGCATCCTCTGTTCTTAGTAATTTAAAATCTAGCCCACTGAAATGACTTTTTTAAGACTACTTACTGCAATAGGGGGACAGTCAGCCATGACTTTAGAGGAGATTTTATGACACATTAAAAAGAAACTGGGGCTCTTAGTAAAGTGTTGCCTCATGTTTGCCTTCACAGTTTCCTACTTTCCAATTTCATATATTCACTTGAAATTTGCATCTTCATTTTTATGTAAGTCTTGGCTGTAATAAAGGATTCAAGACTATAGTGGAAAGTAGGAATATAGTTCTGTCCAGAAAAAAAGCTGACATCAAACCCACTATACCTCTTCTCTGTTTGGGGAGTTTACTTGAAATAATAGAAAGTCAGATATCAGTCAATTGCAATGAATACAAACGATCATGAATCTAAAAAAGGAAAGATTATAGACCCTTCACTGGAAAGATTTAAACTTAGCTTGGAGAAAGGATTAAGAAAGCTCTCTTTTAAAGGACAGTCCTGTGTTGTAAGCTCTGAACCAAAAGACCTTTAATAGCTTTTATTTTCTTTGCTACTTTCCAAAACTATTGCTGCTTTACACACTGGGAGCCTAATGCTGCCATTCAAATCACTGTGTCAAAGCCTGTGCCTTCCGCACCTCCACACTCCTGGCACAATTATGAATGGTTTGTGTTGAAAACATCTTGCACATTTCCACCAGAATCCACAGTTTAGTGGAATTCGAGGTTTAGTTGCTTTGGAATTTGTTTTTAGCTAGGCAAATTGAAAACCCTCATTATAAGACAGAGAGGTATTAAAGACTTTGCTAAAGTTTACCTTTACAAAACACCATCTATTAAGAGGAAGTCACTTAATCTCTCCAGGCTCTTTCCCTCTGCTTTTAGCATAAATGTTCTTAGACTGATGCCTGCAAAATGAGTGTGCAAACTGAAACAAGAACATTTATCTTCAGCTTTTGCTTTGTCTTTTATAATATCCTCTTGGCATTGCTTTTTGTGAAGCTTTCTGGGGAGACATTCCCCCATGATTTTTTTTCTCATTAATATCTTCAATTATGAAGAAAGAGGTTTTTAAAGACAGAGAGGCACTGGGATAGCTGGAAGCCATTGGTAATGAAGTATCCAGAGAACTCTGGCCACACTGCGATTGCATGGCTGTGCAAAGTGTTCATTGACAGGAAAATAATGCTTGCTAAAGGATAGGCTGGTCTTCAAAGAGAATTATTTTTAGACAGAAAAACATGATTTTCAGAAGCGAAAGCAATCAAAAGCCTGTCAGTTTGTACATTTATTGTGGAGATATTACTTATGGCAAATATCCCATTATGTATTTTGTTAAACAGTTGCTATCTTTAATGAATGACATTTTCTTTCTTGCTCTGTTTTCATGCCTAGACATTTAATATTGGTTCTGTATCATACGTTTCAAAAAATTTGCCATTATTCTGACACAAAACATATTTCATGGGATAAAATAGCTATGACTTGACTGCAATGAACAAGGAATGAGGCAGCCTTTTGAAAAACAAAACAAAGCTTTCTTTATACCCTGCACCATTAAAACGCATCCTCAGAAAGATATTTCATGGCTTTTTTGCTTAGATTCCTTTAGCAATGGAGAAATTAATCAGATTCAGTGCAAAGACTTAACCACTCCAATAGTTGTTGACTCAGTGGCGCCATTTGCATATTTTACCATTCAGGAGCACAGGATAGCATTTTTCTTCTGATGAAGACAGATTGATAGATTTTCTCTCCTGCTAATCTTGTCCTTAGCCTAGTATTCATCAAGCATCTTTTCTGTGAGGTTCTCCAAATCCTTTGGTCATGTCCTCCGTGGTCACATGGAAGTTTTAGCAAAACATAAGACAAAAAGAGCTGCAGAGATTCCTATATATAGTGTTGGGATCTGACAAGGAAAAAACCAGCATCCTGGGAAAGGGTATATTTATTACATTTATACTGACATTAAGTATTTTACTTCTCAGGAACTTTATATGGCAAAATTGTAAAAGTGTCTAGTTAGAGACAGGGCACCACAGGGAGCATTTGAAAGGCAGATGCAAAACAACCACAATGCAAAACCATAATTTATAAGATCTATTTTGCATTTGGGCTTTTGTTTGGTTTTGTTTTTTGTTTTTTTTTCTTAAAGAAATGAAAAAGTACTTTAAAATAGTACTCTTCATTTAAGACTTTGCTGGGACATTGGCAGAGAGGTAGCAAATGGAAGGCCAGCCGAAACCTTTGGTTAGAGGGAAGTATGGATTTGCCTGCTTTCACACATCTGTGGGTTGTGCAGCAAACTATAGGGCTTGAAGGAAAAAATGGAGAACTTTTGAAAAATTTGAAAACCCAATTTATATACTTCAACCAGCAATGGTGATGTTTGGTTACCTTTCTACTGGTGCAATCTCTACTCATATCTCTCTAATGGTGCTGGTGGTGGTCACAACTTGTCCTCCTTTCCTAGATGTATAATGGACCTCGTACTGATTAAATAGAGCACTCTATGACAATTATGAAATTAGTAAGAGTGGAAACCACTTGTGATTGTTGTTTGAGACAACCTGCAGACACTGTCCAGTAGGGCACTGAAGATTAGGTACACTTTGTACTGTATAAATATGTGTCTACATACACCTGTACATACGCTTTCACTCTTCACCAAAGTACTGAATTCAGTTTAATCTAGATTATATATTATTGATGGGAGCCTACAGGAAATCTGGAGAGGGACATTTTACATGGGCATGTAGGGGAAGCACAAGAGGGAATGGCTTTAAAGACATTTTTTTAAGAGGGGAGATGGGGAGATTTAGATTAGATACTGCAAAGAAATTCTGTACTGTGAGTGCAATGAGACATTGGCACAGGCTGTGCAGAGAAGCTGTGGCTGAGCCATCCCTGGCAGTTTTCAAGGCCAGGTTGGATGGAGCTTTTAGTAACCTGCTCTAGTGGAAGGTGTCCCTGCCCATGGCAGGGGGGCTGGAACTGAATGATCTTTAAGGTCCCTTTCAACCCAAATAATTGCATGATTCTATGATGCCTCATATATGCACCTAAGAAATGCTTTCCTGAGAGCTGAGCCTAATTGTAAGGCAATGCAGCTTGTTTTCTTTACTGGAGCTGTATCTTGAGTCAAATTGGCCAGACACTTTTTTCTGGAGGTATTTTCCTTGTAATTCTGCTGCAGTTTTTCATTAAATAGCAATGTCTTTCTTAACTTTTTTGTCTCTTTCTTCACCTGTGTTGCTATTTATCAGTACTGAACTGCATAAATATTTTACATTTTTCTGTTTCTGACTGTATTGTTCTTTACTTATTTTTTGCCAGAATTTACTATAAGGAGAAGATAGCAGAAACTTACTTTTGGTGCCATTGCTAATATAATATTAAGATGCTGAAGATCTACTGCTGATCTCTAACACAACCCCTTATAAATTCTTCGCCTCTTCAAATTCACCTCCTCTCTTTGGTCAATTTGCAGTCAGTGAGCCAACTTTTCACTTATTTCATGTTTCTGCGCTTTAGGCTTTGACGAAGTGCTTGGCTAAATGCTTTTGGAAGATGTAAGTAAGTATTTCACTCTATTTTTGCTAAATCCTGTAGGATTGAAAAGTCCATGGAGGAAGTTAGGCTGGTTTTAACCTTTTAATAGTTTTTATTTTTATTTTTATATAGATGCTTTTCTCAACTTTCCCCCAAAAAAGTTATTAAGGACATAGGATTCTATCCCTTACAAAAATAGACTTGAATTAAATGTCAGGAACAATTCTTGGGCCAGAAAACCCTTGTGGAGACAAAAAAATAGTTCAAACTTTGCACTTCTTCAGGAAAGAAGGACAAGAATGCAGTTAAGGTGCAGAGGAGGGCACAGACAGGTTTTGCCTGAGAGAAAGTACAGTACAGCAATCTGGTGCCTGCTGCTGTACCAAGGCCATGGAATGAGGCCCTGGGCTGATGACCTCTGGTTCCTGATGCGATCTAAATGTCTAATGGTAGTAGTGGCCACATAAGCATGGCCCCGCCTGGAGCAACACTCTGGCTGCTGTGCAAATTCACACTGCATTTGCTTCCTAGACCGCATGGAGCGTCTTCCAGCAGCTGTGTTTTCTAGTGACAGGTTTCCTGTCTAGTGACAGGTTTTGAAATCAAAAAGTCAGGACTCCCCTTATGCAGAGGTGATAAATATGATGGGAAATTTTCTGTGGTAGGTTTTCTTGTGGCTACCGCAGGCTACAGAACCCTTTTGGAGGGCAGGTCTGGCTCTGACGCCTATTCCTCCCTTATCTTGGGGTAAAACAGCATAAGGCAATAGCATAGAGGTAAGAACAGTGGGATGCTGGTGGGTCTGAGAGGGCAGCATTCTTGTCCCTGAACTGTGTTAAAGAGGTCTGGGACAGAGAGAGTTCAATGATAGTCACAGCTTTTAGGTTACCTCTGAATATATTTAAAATCCTGCTAATATAAAACTGATGGGATTTATTAATGAATAACTTTGATCCTAAGCCTACTTGAGACCCATATTGCCTGTTTCCCCAAATGCCAGATGTCAGCACTGCAGACCAGTTATCAAGCAGGAGAGAGAACTGCTGTATTGCAGCTGGGCAGAAGAACGACATGACAAGGCTCGACAACACTCTCCAAAGCCCAGAGGTCACCAGCCCAGGTGCAGCTTTCCAAGCCTGACCATGCCAAAGTTGCAGTGGGCTAAAAAATCACCCCGGTGCTTAAAGTTAAGCCATGTGTTCTGTTGCTACTCTGAAATGCAAATGTGTGTCAAAGGCATCTGCTTCATTGTATTCATGAACTGGGCTCCAGCTTCTTGAAATAATGTTTTGCACACTGCTGTTGGCATATGAGCCATCTAAAATTTATTTTGTCCTAGATCCATCAATTTTGTTCTAAAACACCTGTCAGTCCTCTGTTTAGACCACCCTCACTCTCAGTCATGTTTGTCCCTTAATATAGTTTCTTTTCCCATGATAAATCTGGTGCTTTTTTGTCACCTCATTCTGTATGAGGGAATGAAGAAAGGAAGGATGGGGAAGGATGAGTGCAAGGTCTCTGCCACTTTTGCTGTGAAGTTTCTTGTCATCCACATGGCTGTACCTCTGTCACACAGCCTGAAATACTTTCGGCTTCATTTTCCTGTGGTACATACTTCCCTATATTCTCTGTGTCAGACAACTTGCTCTTTCAAGGGGTATTTGCTCCCAGGAAGGACATTTTTGTCTGAGATCAGGGGATGCAATCGATAAAGCAACTGCACAACAAGACCCACTGAGACTTCTGGGAACTGAACTGCGGTTTTCAGCAGCCCTTCCCAAGGACAGTGACACAGTCTCAGCTTGTGTGTTTTAAAACAAGTCTTTGCTCTGGATACCAGTGCTACTTGACTTCAGAATAAGTGTCCGAGGTTTTTGGTTTTTCTTTGTTCTTGAAAACACACCATGTCCCACCCTCCCTGAAAGCACCCTAATTCAACTCTTCTGGGGAAGGATCATGGATATGGTGGCTATCAAAGCTTGTGTCTGAAGCTTGATCAGTGCCTCATATCCCAAGAGGATGGACTGGAGGGATGCCAGCAGAAGGAGGGCTGTTGGAAGGGAGAGGGAGGAAGGAGGCAAACAAGAGGAAACTGTGATTGAATAAAAGTGCTGGTATTTTAAGGAGATGATTTAAAAGGTTTGAAATTTAGCTGAATCTCATGGAACAATAGTGATTTTGAAAAGAAATGATAAATCACTCTGTTTTCATTATTTGCTGTTGGTCCCACTGGCTTTTATTGAAAGTAAATATTGATAGTTAATTTTGGTACAGCACCAAAACAGTATCTTACAGCAAAGCATTGTTCTTATTACAAATTTTAAGGTGTTTATGAAAATGAATCAATTAGTCAGCTAGCAGAATTGAATTTCAAATGTGAAATGAGCTACCCACGTTAAGTATAGCCATACATAGAAACTGTGTGCAGTCTGCCATAAATTACGCAGGCGTTCAATGCTGAAATGCTGAAACATGATTCATTGCATTTGGAAGATTTGAAGCTCCTTTCATTTGCTTACTTTGAAAGATGGTTAATAATTCAGACCACGGAAAACATGGCTAGAAACAAGTGTATAAACCCCTCAGCAAGGCAGTGTTTTTCACAATTTTGATGTCACTAAACAACCTAAAAGTTTACCATAAGAAGACGTATGCAAGTAAATCTTCACCCCTACAAAGGCATATCTAGATATGCAAACAGATCAGCCTAATACTTTTTCAAATTTCATGGGCTAATGATCGATTTTTGACCTCATTATTTCAGAGAGTTTTGTTTAATTTTGCTTTGAGTGAAAATATTCTGTAGCTGGTAATCCCTTGCCGTACTGATTCACCAGCAGTGACCTTAATTCCTTCACGCATTTGTACATTTCCCTTCTTCCTCCTACCTTCCACGTAAACAGAAAACTCTCAATAAAATGAAAAATCAGCTTCCCAAACAAAACATCATCTCTTAAAGAAAAAACAGGTTCTTGCCCACATCTGCTGTGAATAAAAACCCATGATTTTTCTTGGGTCGATATAGAGGAACTTCTTGTATCACGTAGCTGAAAATTAATGTGCTGATATATGCAGAAGAGGCAGTGCATTTTTGACAAGTTTTGGTTCAGTGAAGAGCAGAGAAGCTTGCAGCAGTATATAGAGCGGAAAGTAGTTCACAGCAGCATAGGAAACCATGGTGATCTCTTAGGGTGATGTCCCTTGCCATCCCTCCTATCTCAGAGTATAATCTGCTATTGCTCATGAAGTGACGTTTTAAAACCAGCAAGGTATCTTTTTGCATTTTTTCAGCTGACAGGTCTCCTAGAACCTTCCCTGCTCAACTGTTGAAAGACTTCTTCTAGCTTCAGGCCCGAGCACATCAAGGGACATAACATAATGAAAGGATATAAAAATGGCTGTTCCTGATCAGCCTAGAGCTCTTTCTAGCCAAGCAGTCTGTCTCTGCTGCAGCCAGGGGCAGGTGCCTCTTCCCCAGGAGCACTTGTCAAAGCAAACAAAAGCTGATGTTTCCTTGGTGTATTTTCTGCTTTCTTTTTTGCCTCTGGAGAAAGATATTGGCTTGGGTAGAGACATTCTACAGACCAGATCCAGCCTGTGGTCCAATATTGGGCACAAAATTCATAACTAGGAGGAAATGGTCCTTCTCAGACAACAATATGCAGTCTTTCCTTTCCCAGAGGCCAGATGGTGATTCTCTTGCTGTCTCTGAGCCTGTCTTATTTCTAGCAGAGTGCCACTGAGGTCACTAGCAAGTTATGAAGGTAAGGGAACCTTAGAAGTGAATTTTGAACTCTTAAGTTGAGGATTTATTTCACTTTGTTGTTGTAGCCACTCATCTTTTTAAACAGGGTCCCACATTTTATGGCACACTGTGAGGCTAATTATCCTGAATTTATTTGCACAGCCCCGCATTTGCCATCTATTATTCCTGAAATATAAAATGATCTAAATTCTTTTATATCTGCCTGCACTACCTAATTATTCCCATTTGTTTTTATTCTCTTCCAATTTAGTATAGTTTGCAAAGTTGGAAATCATGTTTTCATGTCATAATTAGACCTCTAAGAAAATAAGAAAACTGTTTGGTGAATAAGCATGTGAAGAGCTCATTTCCCACAATCCTTCATTCCCCCCCTTGTTCTCATTTTAATGGAGATTTAAAGTGAGACAATAAAGCAGAAATACATAAAATTATGAGCTAAAAAATTCAAGTTGTTTGCCTGTGGGCCATAGTGTTGCAGCAACCAGAAGCAATATGAAATAGTTATGATAAGAAAGTTGGTTAGGAATGACTGATAAGGATGTAGAAGCTCAGCTAATATGTGCCTAGCTCCTCACAAACCATTCTGTATTAGAAGATGTACTTGTTTAGACAGTGCATCTGCCTTGCTTGTGTCAGGACTGCAAAAGTTCCCTTCCTTTTCTGTCCTAGCTACATGTAGGTAATGTGCAGAGAGAAGACAATTTGCAGCTGTGACTTTGATGCAGACATAATTTTCTACTTTGAGCAAGTTATTCTCTACCCCCATCATTAAAGAACATGCCACCTTTAAAGTATGGCTTGTACACACCTTTAAAATAAGGGTTATAGTATTTCCTATATCTCAGAGATACATGTCTCACATGTGAATAAGAGAAGATTTTAGCATGCTTAGAGTATGACAGAAGAGGGCTCCATTGATTATGTTACTTAGCATACTGCAGCAGAAATCAACTAGCTTGGCGTTTTCTGAGACTTGCAAGGCAGAGCAACTTAGGAGCCTTTGCTTCAATCATATGTGTATCTGTCAGTCTCTGGCTTAAACAGAATGAGCACCATGTACTGACAGTCTTTTTTGGCCTCCCTTTGGCTCATTGTAGCAGTTGAATGCATTGTTTCAAGATGTTACCAAAGCTGTTGACAGGTCAAACCACCACGTATTTTGTCAAATGTGTAGAAGCAGAATGCAGAAACAACTGTCCCATAAACAAACAAACAACAAAAAAAAGCAGCAAAGTAAACAAAAGATCTCTCTCCACTCTACATATTTCAGCCCATATTCTTGTGAACTAGATTAACGTCAGGATCTGCAGCCCTGTCAGAAGAGGAGCAAATCTGACGGACCAGCCTCATACAGGATCAGCCCCTTCATTTCCAGGTGGTGGAGATGATGTTCTGCTTTTTGCACTATAGAGACATGTAGCCATCCCCAGGGAATCACAGGGTGCTCCTTGTGTCAGTTCAGACAGATGCAGACTTTGCATTTGTGCCAGTAAGTATGTGTTGATCATGATACCCTCCTCTTTACAGTTCAGTGCTGAGAACAAGGCACCTGCATGAAATTGACCCCTCATGCTGGTCCATGCCTTGGCTTTATTGTGAGAAATCATAAAACTCAGGGACAGGCCATGGGAAGTCAGCCACACTTTTATCTTGGCCACTTTGTTGCTTTTGGGCAACCAGACATGAAGAGTGAAGCTCATTTTCCAAAGACTGCCATTGGCAGCCAGGGGAACAATGCTGGGAATAAGGCTGGGCAGAGCATCACACCTGGGGAATCCATCTGATGACCTAAGCCTCTTTGGGCCTGATTCTGACTTCCCAATGTTGTTAGTCATGAACAGCCCCTTCAAATTCAGAATAGTGCACTATCATGTGTAGCATGAGAGATCAGAGTCACACAAGATATGCCAGGAGGGATAGATTTCTTAATTGCAGCCTGGTTTTTTTGGTCCCCACTTTGTAGGCACATTCAATTACAGGTGCAACTTAAGTCATTTATATGTCTCCCCGACTGACAGATATATTGGTTAATGTCCTACCTGCAAAATTATGCCCACAGGTATGTGCAGCTGTTGCTCTGAGTGAGCAGAAGGAACGCACAGGTACAATACTTTGGCAAATTTTTCTCTTCTCTGTGGGACACTAAAAAGGAGAAACACATTTTTTCTAAATCCAGCTGATCCTAATATGAGAGGATATCTAAATACAGTTATTAAATATCATCTCTGCAAGGCAAGGTTATGGGGATTTGGGTAATGTAACTTCATATTTTTTCTTAAATCCATCAGACATTACTTTTAATTGTAGCTTCAACAATAAATTTACAGAGTGTGCAGGAGCTTGGATTTAGATGACATTCCTGCAAAACCTATGATGTTGCTAGGTGATTGAGTCATTTATCTTGGAAGGCAAAACTGTGTCATGTTCATGAAATGGTTGCAATGGACATTTTAAAATCTAACGCTGCTTCTCCCAAGATCACTCTGAATATGGATTAAAGTGTTCTTTGGGTGCATAGTTGGTCTCCTAAAGCTGATGCAGACTTTCTATTCCTTCATGAGACAAGTCAAAGATTTCAAAGGGAGTTCATTAATTTCAAAGTGCAGATTTTAAGAAAATGCTAAATGCTCTTTGCCATTAACACACATCTCTATGAGTTTGTTTGGTTGGTCGTCATTGTTTTTCTTTTTTTTAAATTCTGAAACTTTTTCAAGCATGTCCAGTTTTTCTTTAAATATTAAGAATAGCTGACAATGGAACTGAATACGTTACATCAACCTGGATGTTATTCATATGCCATTAAAATGACAAGGCAACTCTAAGGGTTAAAAAATTGGTGTGCAAAAGAAAAGAAAGAGGGACAAAGGAACTTCAAAATGCCATCTGAATCATATAATTTTTAAGGTCGGAAATAGGAGCTGTGATTCTTACGGTGAGAGACCACATCTGGATGAAGAATGGTCAGCAGAGTTCTCTGGTTTTATTTCTGCCATTATTATTCTACAGTCTATTGCTTTTCCAGTTTACTGCAGCCCATACTTGCAGGTGCTTGTGAGACAACACTAAAACGTGGAGAAGGCAAGCACCAATGTACCCAATGCCATTTTTAAAAGAATCAGCATGTCATTATCTCCCTGCTGTTCATGCTCCATAAAATTCTTGTAAAAATCGACTTTCAGATAGGAAAAAAAGGAGTTCAAAAAGGAAAGCTTTAGATGAGATCCCTCCTTAAATCCAATATGCCCTAACCATGAAAATCTTCTAATACTGGCTTGGTCCAGCAAGTCCTTAATGTCTCATTTCCCTTCATTCCCTGTCTCACTGAGCCAAAGTAATTGGGTGAAGCCCCTAGTCCCTGTGAGTGCCATGGTTCCTGTGCTATGGCTGGGCTGCTTGTGGACCTGGCAGAGGAACTGAGCACCTATGGGCTTTGGTACCCCACGCTTCCTTATCATGATCAGAACAGATATGTTGCTGTGCAGTATCTGGTGAAAAGGTAGCACACAGGTATTTTATGTAGCAATTGTTGGTCAAAAATTCCAGCCACCTCTGTGCCTGCATTCTTCCAGTCCCCTCTGTTCAGCACTATCAAAAATATAAAGTGGTTTAGAGAGCTCTGAATCTCAACCTTTGTACAAATTTTATCTGCAAACAGCGTTTCAACGTAATTAAGTAGGAATTACACCAAATTCCCACATTACAGCTGAATTCAGTGGAGAGGTCTGTGGAGTAGTTTCGAAGAAATGAGTGTGGTTTTGGGCTCTTTGTGAGGCAAGTTTCTACAGATTTCATGGCTTTGTCATGCTTGAGATCATGTGCACTGCGCTGATCAGCCGTAAAACTGTCCTTTATTTGAAACTAAATGTGGAGAAGTTTAAATTGTTCTGTGTGTATACAGATATAAGTAGCTCATCTTTGGCAGTGCTCAGATTATTTATACTGCAGCTGCAGTGAATTTGAGTTGCACCAAATGTAGCTCTCTAAATGTCAGCTTGATTTTCTCAAGACCTACTTTTCACTTGCTACAAATATTACTCATTACAGATGCTAAAACTCTTTGAAAGAGGAATGTCACTTTGGGTGCAGACAAGCATTCAGAATTAATATGGATCATGAAAGACATTTATTTGGTTTTGTCTAAAAAATTAACAAAGTGAACTTTGTATGAATTTAAGGACCTGGACATTTTGATAATTCATCTCTGTAGGTAGGTATACACAATTTTCCCATAACTTCTGGTGAGTGCAGCTAGTGCTAATGAAAAAGTTTGGTACATATGCATGGAGGCAAGCCCAACATGACCACCTTTTCTAAAACTGTATTTATGCAATAGAGTCCAGAAAATGTTCATTTAAAAGCTGACAAAAGAAAAAAAAAAACAAAACAAACAGATGTCAATTTCTATAGAATTCTTAGTATGTCAATTTTTTAGTATCTCCAAAAGTTGACTTCTTTTATTTTATATACATATATATGACAAAAGTAAAAACATAATTCACTATTTATAATCTATAACCTTCAGTTGCTGCCAGGGAATTAGATGGCCCATAATTCATAGCTTAAAAGTGAAAAGGAAAGTCCTGCATTCTCTTCAGTAATTCAGAAAATGCTGAGCTCAGGCTAAGTTCAGATTTTTATTCATTGCGACAAATTAGAAGTTTATCACATAAGAGTTGTATTACAATAACATCAATTGTAATCTTGATTGAAAGGAGGGAAAAAATTCTGGGTTTATATTTAAGTGAAAAAAACACAAATGAGGAGAATTTGTGTGCAGCTGGTACAGACGAGACATTGGACGAAAAATGAAGTATCTTAGAAGGCAATTTGAAGTAGACAGTTAACTCTTAACTTCAAAGGGTGTTCTGTCTTCAGTCATGCAATTACAAATATTTTTGCTTGAATCGGGTGAAAAAATCCTCTGTTTTCTTAGCTATTGAGTTTTGAAGATCCTCATTGTCTTATTACTGCAGACATTTATTCCAAGGTGGGGCAGTGGCAGTGTGACAGATCTTGCCCTTCTGCAGCTTTGACTGTCAGATTACACTGATCTGAGTTACTGTTTGTTGTTATTTTCTTTTCTGAGCAGTCACCTTTAATAACTCAAAGTCTTAGCCTCGCTTCATTGTAAATCAAGAAGGTAAGTTTCTAGAGTCAGAAGAGTTATTTTTTATTGGGTTTTCACTGGTTTCCTTGTTTGTCTAAACCAGGGACTGTTTGACTGGGAATGTATAATGGGAAGAAATGTCACTTTGGGCAAAGGTATGGCAGAAATTGCCTTATCTATATGTATTTTTTTTCTGCTTCACATATTCATCTCTGAAATGCTTCCAAACCATTTTAGTTACTATAAGACTCTAATTTTTATTGATCTCACAGATCACTCATTGAAATTTTCACCAGAGTTACATCAGCACATACTATTTTATTGCTGTAGTTTTATTATAATGTCAGTTACGCTTCATTACTTGTCAAAAACAATTCTAGTGAGACAAGAAATACAACTTAACAAAATTATTGCCAGTGAAGTTCTTTTGAAAAAAAATATTAAGAGGAGGAATATAATGCAGGTGCTCTGAATTTATTTCTGGAGGAACACTTATTTTCCCATTACCTGAAAAGGGAGCCTCGGAGCTGTGATTCCCTTGGGTATGCGACTCCAGAGAAGTCACTGGTGGCAGCCTCCAGGACTTCCTGGAGGGATGATGCAGAGGGAAGGGATGATAAGACTATGACACACTCTCAGGCATGTGCTAGGGGCCAAATATAGTCTGGGGTGATATTTGTGAATCTACAAATATAATAATCATAATAATAAAAATACAAATATAATAATCATCATAATGCTAATGATAGATACCATTAGCAAAGGTATCGGTACAAATTAAAGTGAAAATTGTTCTTTGCTTTAGAGTCAAGCACAGAAAATAATTAATTCATTTTGATTTTTAGCAGATGTTTCAGTTTATTTTATGAGAATCTGAGAAGCTTGGCATGGTTTCAGCAGTGTCAGTCCTTTTACCTGGGCAGAGCTTAGACATAGGAAAACTAGAAGTAGATGGGAAGAATATGTATGGGGTAGAAGGGAGAGAGAAGAAATCAATTCAGCTAGAATATTCATGCCCTGCTGAAGGAACAAGTACAAGGACTTTGAGTGTTTGGGTTAGCTGGGGGGCATCATCTGAATTAGACCCACTTGAAAGGGTGAAAAGGCATCACTGCTGTAAGCAGTAACGCCATAAGTCCTCAGCTTTTGTAGTTGTTAAAGCAGCATCTTGCTTACAATAAGGAATGTTTACATTTCAGTTGTAGCTTCCAACTTGAGCCCACAATTCACATTTTTCTGTGAAAAAGTTCCACTGCAGTGAAGTCCAGTTTAATTTGCATCTTGAGTTTGCTATGTATACTTGATTTCTTAAGCATATTTTCCATCTCTGGTATTCTCTTATTAGACTCAGGATATTATGACATTTTCAAAATGCTTTCTATTTATAACTTAACATTATATAATGTCAAGAATAATCAAAAGCATAGAGATGACAGTGAAAAATCCCATTTATATGATCTTTCCAGGTCACAGTTCTGAGTTTCACTTATAATGCCTGTTTTAAGAGCAAAAATTGACTTTTTAGCAAATGAAAAATGCAAATAAAAGTTACCAGGAAACGAACATGAACACCCTATAACTTTCTTAGCACAGTCTGCCAAAGTTCAGAGATCCGTGGTTTCATCCGAAATACTTCATGACCAATGACCAGCCCTAGGTGTTTCTGACTTTTTCAGTTTTTGAGGAGATAGGCCCAGCTGACAGTTTCTCTTCCTGTTAGGCACAATTTTTTCTCATTATTTTGGCATTTAGTCTTCTTTTTTTTTTTTTTTTTTTTCCCAGAGAACAAAGTACAGCTGTAATTTTGGCATTTCTTTACTCAGTGTGTCTTTATTTAAACTGTGCACTTGAAAGATTTGAAAGAAGTACTAACTTCAGAAATCTAATTCTATCATTTTGAGACAACAACTTCATGACAGGCAAAATTTGATTAAATATTTCTGCCATTTACATATATATATGCATGCTCTTAAAATATATCCTATTTTTATTTCCATCAGCTGACTTATTTATTGTCTTTAATTTTAGCATTAGGGCTTCACTAAACTTCAGCCTCTCAACTTTTTGCATAAAGCTAAGCTACTTGGCACATAAATGCTGAATCAGATGATGGTGGTGCTTGTTTGCACTCCGAGTTGGTCGTACTATTTGAATCTTTCATTATGCTGATACAATGACAGCAATATGTGTTGAAAAACTATTAGGGCCTTGGGACAAAACTTCTCTGGGGTTTTGCAGGGCAGTGAAAGGAGGAGAGCTGCCATCTCTCTCTTACTGACCATGGAGCTGATGGTGCATTTGGCTAGGGAGAAGAGAAAGAGACCTCTAAATCATTTTGCAAGTTGCAGCAGAAGGATACCAAGAACCTTGAAACCTTCCTCATCCCTCCACTTCTTTTGAAATACAGACCTTGTGTAATATGTTCTTCTTGCAGGACCTACAACTTTCAACTATCCTTGTGCATGCAGCAGCTCTGTCCTGATCCTTTCCCCTGTCTTTTCACCTGCTACAGCACTGGGATCATGCAGAAAGCACTAGCCTGCCTGTGGTGAACGGATCAGCGGATGAGCAGACGAGAATTTCAGAGCTATAGCAAAACACAAAACAGGCCGAGGCATATCTTATGATAGTAAGGTATATGGGATGGTAAGGCACAAGAATAGTAAGTAAGGCACACATCAATGGTGTCAGCACCTACTAAGTTTGGTGCCCTTTGGTACATTAGGAATTTTGATACACTACATTAACATGTTGCCTGACAATGCAGGTATGAATATACACGCATGTATTTCATGATCAGTTCCAGGTGCTGAAACATTTTGTGTGTCTGAATGATCAAAAGCATATAGTGCTATGTGTAAAAGAAGTAAATAAGTGTTATTCATCACTTACAGGCATTTAAGCTTTGGTCATGGCAAAATCTGTTGAGTTGAAGTAGTAGGATTCCTAACAATGTAAAAGAAAGATTGTGTGATTCATAAGCGTATGCACAACACTAAGCAGTGAGCCGTGTGAGGTAGCAATAGCAAAACCCTAAGGACTTACTCGTGTTTTAAATCCCCACCCTTTCAGGGGCTTAGGTGCTTAACTGTGCATTTCTCTCCACGCATGATTTATGGCTATGAAAGTAGGCACTTAATCCTCTTCTTCACAGAAAAACAGAACAAGAATCAATATTTTCTTTAGAAAGGGAACCAGAGGAGAAGTAGGTGGTGATTCCTCTCACCTCCTCCTCAGCTCCTTTTCAAGAGGACATCTCGTTTCATTCTTTTTTTCTGCTAGTACAAGCTCAGTCTGACCTGGAAAGTTCCTCAGTATACAGGCTGCTGGAGAGGATAAGCACTTTCAAACTCTGCCCCTGAAGACATGACAGATTGTATACATACAGTTAAAGACTGTATACATAGATTTCACTTATAGAAGATTTAAAATTCAGTGAGCTAGGGAGTAGGAGTAAGATTAAGCCTGACCTTGCAGTGTAGTAGGCTGCTTCCATAGGTAAGGAAGACTCTAGGCTATGCTTCAAGGACAATTTAATTATTTTCTATTACATAGGCACTGGAAAATATATGACAACTGTTATTGAAGCAGAGACTGATATTAAGGAATCTCCCTTCAGAAACAGTTTGCCTAGCCAGCTGCCCTACAGAGGCAAGCTTGCTTCATTATCGCTGCCCCAAGAAAAGCAAAAAAGCTCCAAATTACCTAAATTACATAACTAAAAAAATATAATGCAAATTTCTGCATTATGCATTTCCTCTAGAAAATTTCAGAAATTGTTCAAAATTATTAAATTAATTACTTCATTGTGAAAAAGCTTTCAAGAGCCAAATAGAAAAAGCAAGTGGGGAGAACTGCAAGCTTGAAATATAGAAGCAATAAAGTGAAATTCTTTACTACGGAAAAAGGTGAGGATGACAGTGTGTGAAATGGCATTGTACTGTAGATGAAATGCACAATAGCAGTAAAAGGCACACAAGGAAAGTGATAGCATGAACTGATGAGGGGTGCAAGTAAGACCAGTGCAAACTGATTCACTGAATGTCACTGCTTGGAAAGAAGTTTGCATTGCAGCAGTATTAAACATGGACATGCTACGACTCAGACAATGATCTAATTGTGGAGAAAAGCATGTAAAGATAGATATCTAGCACATATATAAATATGTAAATGGTTTGTATTTTAATTTATATAGTCATATGCTTGCCTTGTGTCATGCTGTGTCATGTTGTAAGACATTCACAATAGCGACTGCCTTCTTGCGTGTTTGGACAGTATCTAATTATTGTCAATAGCATAGTTAGTCTATCCGGCCTGCATGTCCCACACAGATACATACATATATCCACTTTCTCTTTTTCTGAGGAAGCAGAAAAAATTTATTAGGGAATATTTAGGCAAATGATACAGATCTCTCAAGAGACTGAAACCTATGTTGGGCACCAGACAGGTGCTTGGTACCTGGGCAGCATGGAAAAAATCTGAATTGAAATGTTGAGATTTTCTCCTGTGTGTGATACACACATCTATACAGTGGCTCTGGCAGTGTCTTCAAGCTCTGACTACAGTAAAGAGTTTCCCAGTTGTCAGTTGCACTACATGAATAAATGGTCTGAGCAGGGCATTTACATTACTCCATTGCTCTGCACCACTAGCAGCATTGCTCAGACGTGCTTCTAGGCCTGCAAACTGTTGCCTCTGTCTTATAATACCCAATATCACAGGCTCAAGTCTGGTCGTGTGAAGCAAATTTAGCATTTCCCCCTTTCTGTATGTGTCTTTATGGATGGCTACAGATGGTTTCATTCTGTACAACAGTCTGTTGCAGAAGGTAAGAGCTATGAAAGTATATGCTTACATATGTGAAAAGTATGTAAATGTCAAATGTAAGCTAGATGGGTTGGACCAGATAACCCAGAGTTTACCTCAAGTTTGATAAAATTACTTATGAAGAAAACGCTTCACACAAAAAAGGGAGAGCTCTAGCTTCAAGGAAAGCTAAAGATATAAATGATAAATTGCTGATATGAAAAATTTAGACTTTAGTGTAGGTAATAATAACACTAATTAATGACATTAATATGGTAAAAAGAAATGGGTTAAAATGGGTTATAATATGTACAGATTTACCTGTCAAATCTAGCTTGCAAGGCTATACAGCAACATGAATGACAGCTAGTTTTAGAAAAGAATTTATTTCAGAGAACTCATTGTGTTTTCTCTTCCATAGTATAGGCATTTCTGAAAATAATCTGAAGGTCACATCTGGAAGACAAGAATATATTTTCCCGTAGAAGATATTAAAGGCTTTATGATTATGCCAGTGCACACAGTTAAGTATATGGAACCATTAAAGTTTGACAAGACACCTGATCTAGATGAATAACATTCCCAAATTCCAGAGGAATCATAAAGGTAAAGTAAGAAAAGCATTTAGAATGCTTTTTTTTTTTTCCACACCTTTCCCAGCTAGGGAAACATCAAAAGACAAAGAAAGGGTAGTGGTGTTTCTGTATTTTGGGGAGATTGTTGAATAGAGAAGTCTATGGAATGTGTAACATGGAAAGAACAATTGCTGCGGTTTAAAGACCAGGCTAACAAACTTGATGAATGAGCACAATTTCTGTGTGAACAGCCCTGATATCTAGAGAAAAGTAAAATAAAGGGCATATTTTGCCTGGACACAAGAGCTTCTTGAAACTACGTCATATGTAGACATGCACGAAATAGATTACTCTAAAAAGCTAGGCTGGGATAAACATGCAGAGCTGGTGAAATGAATTTTAGATTAATTTAGGAGAAAGAAATAAGGCATGTAACCTAAATGGAAATGCTTTATAAGAGGAGATGAAGCAAATGAGGCAGAACAAGTGGTCAAAACTGAACACCATTCTGGTATACAAGAGGAAGGTTACTGGAAAGAGCTGATTTTGCAAAAAAATGAATGGAATGAATGCAAAATCTGCTTGTGTAAAGACAAAATAATGGCTTTAATACTACACTCTTAAGGTAAGAATGAGTGCCTCATTTTATTTCAAGTAGTAGAGGAATGCAATTAACCCCACCCCCCACAGCAGAACACTGAATGTCAATCAATAATAAGAGCTGGACATGCAGGTAGTAGACCATCTGCTCAATACTTACCCAGTCTGATAAAATAGAACACTTAATTTATACATATAAACATATCATATATCTACATGTAATATTTGTATGTATTTATTCTCATAAGTGCTAAATACATACAAGATGGATTGATGGAAAAGATGGATTCTATTGTGCTGAGCTCTAAAGTTATTAATGAGCTGTGCAGAGTAGCCAACTATCAGTCTGCTTTATTTTGCTGGGATTCATTCGTAGGATCATGGAAAAATAGAATAGTTTGGGTTGGAAGGGACCTTTACAGTTCGTCTAGTCCAACGCCTGGGCAATGAGCAGGGACATCTTCAATTCACCCTCCTAGCATCTCTGTTATGTTCCCATTCTTTGAGCAAATAATCTTCAGGTAGAAACTGACAGTTCTTTAACGTAGCTGTAGTTTAATTTTGAGGTTAATCTGTGTCACGCTTGTACTGCTCTTCATTTTTTTGGATGGTACCTTTAGATTGTGGGCAGAATCAGAAAAGTATGTTGCACAAATGGTGAATCAAGCAGTGTGTAATGCATGTCAGTCCAAGTGAAGTCACAATAAAACCTTTAGATCATATCATATTTTCATCTTCATGCCACGTATGTTACAGATTAATGATCTTAAGAATATACAAGAGAATTTTACTATGTATTTTAGCATGTGTGTCTTTCTGCTTGTAAAGCATCTCATGCTTCTCTATTGCAAGATTAGATGTGCTGAGTTTTCCCCATGAAGAGGAAAGAAGGCATAAAGCTCTCTAAAAATAAGTAGAACACCAGCTTCTCTCATACAAATGTCTGAGTTTTAAGTGCCAGTTTCTTGCAGATCGGCAAGGTCAGAAAAAGATGTGAAGTCCTACATGGGAGCTGGGAATCAACTCTTGCAAATAGTGTCATGAGAAGTCATACTTGCTCTCCCTAAAGGACTATGCGTTATTGAACTTCACAGATGCGGTGGTTTCAGGCATTGGAGGGATGCTGCAGATGGAGAAGCGAAAGCTTCTTGCAGCCTTTGTGCAGAAGTAATTTTAAGGGAAGAAATGCATACGTTGGTGATTGCCATTTTTGTAAGTTTTCAAGGTTGTTTAAAGCTGTCTCTGGCTTGGACTGTTAAGCAAATCCCAGATAATGAGAAATGGGCAGAAGAAAATAATACCTATTTTGAGCTGTAAATGTGGTTGGCAATACCCACATGCTGAGCTGATGCATCCACGGGTTTACATTCTCTTTAGTGAAATTATTTTGTAAGTCTTATAAGTTTCAAATATACTTTATCAAAATTTCTGTCCAGATTAAAAAAAAAATAATAAAATTTTAAATCCCTTCATTCTGGAAAATTTATCTCACAATTATAGCTGCTCAGGCAGTGTGCTTGCCCACCGCACTGTCTTTGCAATTTAACATGTTTATTTATACAACACAATCTTTAAAAGCACCCACAACAAACAAAATCTTGTTCCCCAGGCAGATGTGTAAGATGGGCTAGAATCTCCATTTGTCTGTGCTGTGCATGCTCATTTAGATTATGGTAAAGTGGATATAAAACACAACAGGAATACAATGCAAATGATGTATGCCTCTTTGCAATGAGATAAACGATTATATGTGGTATTACAGCCGTAATTTTATGCTTGTTAGTCATCCAATTTTGATTAAGGGATCATTTATTTTAAGAATAAGTCTGTACCATTGTTCAGGCCATTGGTAATTTGGGTTTAAAGGCACTTGGGCCCTTAAGGTGAACACTGGGAATTTCCACATTGCTCAAAAAATGCTAAAACTGACGCAGGATTTTGCCTCCAAACACAGAAACTCTTTCAGATAAATTCCACAATTGTACTTACTGGGGGGGGTTGTGCATATTGGGGTTTTTGATAGCCCTTAGAGTGTTTCTGCATTTACATATAAGACACTCTTGAACCAAGTTGAAATCAGATGAGAGGAGGGAGAGCTTTTAGCAAAGATCATATGGCAAAGAGATTTAAATTTTCACTCCTACCCCATAAATCTCTCTCATGCGAGTGTTACAAGTAAACCCAGTCCATTTCATCTTTTGCTTTCTAGATAATTGAGTTAAGATAACACAGAGGAGTAATTATCCCTTCTGACAGGTAGGATGTGTGGCTCAATGTCAGAAGGAAGCAGTTCTTAGATGTTATCATGAGTAAATGAATGTGAACATGAGTGCCATACTCATTGCTATTTGGATTCAGGAAAAACCTGCCTGATGGAAGATATGGGGGATGGGGGGGTGGGGGTGTTCTTCTTTTGAGGCCTATATTTGACTATGTGTTCATTTAATTTCTAGTGGACTAGCTGATTCTTAGTACTTCTAGGCCAGAAGCTTGTATATGCACAAAAAAAAAAAAAAAAAAAAAAAAAAAACAGAAAAAAAAGAAAAAAAAGAGCAAATCTTCTTTAAGTACATCTGAAATTTACAGCTTTCATTTAAATGTGAGGAATAAAGGGTCTCAAAATATAAATAATCAGTTAAACTTTGTCTACATTGCGTTTTAAGCAATCTTTTGCTCCTCTCATCCATAGACTGGCAAAACTGGGTGCAAAATTCTTATCCTGACTCACAAAGGAAATAATCTTCCCTAATTATAATTGAGATATTTCAATTCATATGTCATTTAAAGTATGATACAGCTCTTTGTGACATACCTATATCAGTTTTAAATTCCCAGCTCTTATATCAGTCCCAGTTGAACTGAGGTAGAGGGTCAGCCCATGGGCAGGGGATGTGCACCAAGGGGATGTGGCTGCCCTGCAGTGGTGAGTTTGGTTGGAGGGTGAGCTCAAAGATGGCTTGGCCAGCTTCTGCAAGCAAGACTGAAGCATTTGACATCAGGATACACTGCCTGAGAGATGTTGCCTCTTCCTGAAGGGGACTGGGGTCCCCAAGTACCTACTTAGTATACTCAGTTTGTTGGGAGATCCATAATGCCAGAGTTTTCAGTCCTGGCAGAGTGACTTAATATACATTTAAACCTGTATTAGCCAGGATGTATTTGATGTCATGTTTTTCTTTTCCTCTAGTTTTTGCCACTGTTTCAGGGAGTCTGCAGGGCATATTTTCCTGAGAGACAGATATGCTTTTTCATGTAACACCCCATTAAGTAAAGCCCTTTAGCAAGGACAAAGAGCCTCTGAAGATCCCCTCCTGGCATAGGATGTTTACAGGCTGAAACAAAAAAAGATCTCTTTCATTAAAAAAAGAAAAAAATCCAAAGGTTCCAGTTAGTCTGCTGGTTGCCATGAAATGTTCTGTTTGTTTCTGTTTGATATTTCCCAAGAAAGCTATTGCTACTGCTGCTGCTTTAAACTCTTTATAATGGCTTTGTCAATACCTTTCAAGCATTTGTTTTTGCATCAAGTTTGCATACTTCAAATATATGTAAATGACATGGTTATTGGAAAAGAGAAGGGATCCAGGCTGCTGTAGATTTGAAAGGCTCTGAAAGCTGCAAAATTGTTTAGCTGCAGGTGTGGAATAGTTGTACTGTGCTGGATTGTGTGTCTCCAGATGTGGAAATTGGAGGAAATATGCACACAGTTGGAATGTGCACACAATAATGTAGGATATCAGGAAAATCTTCTCTAGAGAATGGCAATTTGGTGTCAAAACTATGACCTTGGTGCAGTGGAGTGGTTTCATGAGCCTTGGCTCTGTGCTTGCATATGTGGATTAGAAAAGAGTAGGAGGAGCAGTCAAAAGTATGACTGACATGTTCAATGTATTGCATGGCTGCAGGGCTATTCAAAAGAAATTGTATATGTGGAGCTGGTGGACATGGGAAAGGTATCTTCCTGATGGACGTGTTCCATGTTCTTAGATTCAGATCAGCTTTTTTCTCATTTTTCTCTGCTTGCCAAAGTGTTCCTGTCTGCTGTTCGCAACTTCAGCAGAATTTATTTTCTTTCCACCTACCACCCAGGAAATTTGACTCAGAAAGATTAGATGCAAATATTATGCAGGGTTGACCTTTTCATTTACAAGGTAACTAATTAACTCGACAAGTAACATGTTTAGTAAAATACGTATACGTCATTAAATAATCCTGCCTGCCTCTTTATGGTTGCATCCTAAAATGCATCTTACTTTTGTCACAAATAACGGCAGGCTTGCTATTGACTGCAGGACTACAGACTTATAGCAAATGCAAAGTAATTTAGTACTCACTTTCTGATCTGGCAGCCTCATAGTTACTTCTTCGGTCATGCTTCAGCACCATAGTGTAGCACTGGCAGAGTAACTTTTTCAGTTCTGCTTCCTTTTTGCTACTGGATGGAAAGGAATATGTGGTATTTATGTGGAAGACAGTAAACATTTTTTAAGTAAACTTTGGGAAAAGGTAGACATTTCTGAGATGGTAATAACTCAAGTGGCAGTCCAGGCATGATTTTATGGTGAATCTGTGCAACTGGCCTGACAGCTTCCTTTAGCTAATCTATGCAATGGTATTTATGTGTAGACTGCTATGCTGAAGTCTGCACTGCAGTTGTAATTTCTATTGTTATTTCACCAATCAGTGACTAAGCAAAGAAAAGGATGGTCATGTGTATGACTTACTGTGAGTGGCATCCTGGTATTTAAATGGTCTGAGGAGAGGTAGCTGTGTCCTTCATTGAAAGAAGGGGGCAGAAAAGGTGGTTATGTAGACACAAGGGGTCAAAAGAAATGGCCAGGAATTTGATCCAGGTCTTGTGAGCCAACAGAAAGAAGTTGGCCATGTCAAAATCACAAAGCCCACCCCAGTTCACTTTTCAGACTCATTTATGGCCGTGAACAGATGTTTTCAACCACAGTGGACCTTGAATCCTGCATGGGTTTCAGTCTGATGTAGGATGATTACTATTCCCTAGCCCTCAATTGCAGCGTCTGGTTTTTGGTGCCACCTCACAGTATGGTGTGGCAACAGAGATGAATGGTACCCTGCTGCAAATGGTAAGCAGTGATACTTTGCAATTCTAATGAACCCATCCTGTGCTCTTCAGTGTCCTTTAAACCCTGACAATTAGCAAGAGTAAAGAAGGGGAAAAAGTCTTACTAGTTGTGAAGTAAATAGGGGAGCAGAGCCTGTGACTGGATAAAGCAAAGAGTGATGTTAATTTCTTACTGATATTTTCGATTGCGCTGTTCCCTTTTCAAATTTGTTTTGGAAGATACTAACATTCTTATTATAAAAGACAGAGGTTAAGTGCTTCACTGTTTTATGTGCATTTTTTCTGATCCAGAACTGAGCATGATGTTGCCATTAAATCACCTGCTTTGCACGTGTCAATTTATTGCCTCTTTGCCTTTAATGAAGCAGAGGCGGTAGCTTTACAGATGGGGAGCTAAATTATGGAGAAACTATGTGACTTTTTACGTGACCTCCGCACACAAAATTAATAATGTCTCTTATTGACAGGTTCAGGCACTACATACAAGTGTTGTAAGTAGCTTAGCAATGTTGGCAGTGCTATTTGTGAAAAGTTCAGTTTTCATGAGAGAATGTATGAGCTATTAGTGCAAATTTTCTTCTTCACATTTTTACTTACAGTGCACCCATTCAGTGAAAGATTTATGTAGCTCTGGACCTTCTCCTCGCTGATGTTGGGTTGGATTTCACTCCTCTGTTATCAAACTGCCATTGCTAAAGCTGCACCAATTTTGGTTTTTGGCACTGTCCCTCAGCCTAACTGCTTCTTATGGGAGTTCTCTTTATCCTGCTTGCTTGCTTTCCTCTTCATTCATGCTAGCTTTCTTTCATCCCTAGCAGCCTTTTCTCGTAGTCTTCCTTTCTCCTTGTTTTTAAGCAGCGTCTCCTGCTTGAAGTTCAGGGAAGTCTTCCCTCTCTTTTGAAATGTTTCACTTCCCTCTGCCATTCACTTTGTTCTTTCTGTGTCCTAAAAGCAGGTGCCAGCCAGTGCCTGCTAGAATGCCGTAGAATGCTTTGCTAACTCCTATCACAGGGTTTACATGCATACGGAAGTAGTCTTTGGGTAGATCATAATGCAACTTAGCAATGTAAGGCTAAGGGGTCAGGCTTAAAAAGGAGCTTATAGGAGGTCACCTGCATAAGTAAGACAATTTTAAATCACATGACCTCTATGGATGTTATTGCTGGATTTTTAAGTGGGATGCTGATACCTGAAAGCCTTGTTAGCAGGTATCTCTGAGAAATTAGGAGGATGGTGAAAGAAGGGAAATACATTTAAGATGCAGAAAAAAGAAAAATAAGAAGAATAGAGATCTTTCAGCTTCTTCAGCACCCATATGAATGATAATCAATACAAGAGGCAAACTCATAATATATATATACCATCCAGCAGTAAACTCCAGGATCAAGACCTACTTGTGTGGTAGCTGGGTTCCCTCAATGGCTTTGGAGAAGACGACTCCAGGAGAGATTCTGAATAAAGCTATGCAGGAGTCTATCTCTAATCTTTAACTGTACAGGGAGACGGAGAAAGTAAACTGTCAAATTTAGGCTATGTTAATACCCTGCAGTGAAAGTAAGTTAGTCTGAAAGAAGTGACTATATTCTATCTGCTTTTCTGTATATGTTTTTGGAAGTAATTGTAGTGAATTACTTTACTTTTGTCACAGTTCTTCAGTAATCAGAATTATTGGCAGTGTCTTGAGAGGGAAGAGATTGGAAGAGCATTCCAACTTAAATCTCTTTGTATTTAATTATTTTGGAGTAAGTACGAGATTAATTTATAATTAATTTTTAAATGTATGCATATATTCATTTATTATTATATCAAGTTATAATAAATGCTACACTATATAATTCTACATTAAAATTTAGACATATTTATTATGACAGCCATCTTGTCTGGATGTAAATTAACCTGCTATATCTGTGGTGCCAGGCAATAAGACAAGAGGCAATGGGTGTAAACTGAACCACAGAAAGTTCCTTCTGAACATGAAGAAGGACTTCTTTAGTGTGAGGGTAACTGAGCATTGGAATGTTTCCCAGGGGGTTTCTGGAGTCTCTTTCCCCAGAGATATTCAAGAACCATCAGAACACAATCCTGAGCAATGAGCTCTAGGTGACCCTGCTTGAGCAGGGAGGTTGGACTAGATGACCTCTGGTGGCCCCTTCCATCCTCAACCATTCTGTGACTGTGATTACTGTGAACACCCAACAAGCAGATAATATTACAAAATGAAGAACAGTAAATGTCAAGGGTAGCAGATATAGAAAGAGGAAGGCAATGAGTGCACTCAAGAAGTCATCAAGAAGTGGAAGAAATGAAGGAAGATTCATACAAATATGCCATAAAGTGAACAAAAACGATGCTTTTAGTCAGAGGGTATTGCAGCGGTACATTATGGATAGAAAAAGTCAGAGTGTGCACCATGACTTCAGGTGTGACCATTATGAAACAGACAAAACAAGAATTAAAAACAGTCAAGATATTACATGTCTAGCAGACTGGTCTTTATTCAGAAAGCAGGTTGGGGGACTAAAAGTCTGCAGAGTCCCTGGTTATGCTCAGTTTTGTATCAACAGCAAAACAAGGAAAAAATATCACTTTCAGAAAGGGATTAGAGAAAGCAATGGCTTGGAAAATAAAGACTATCCACTTAGCCTTTATTCGTACATACAGAATTCGTCCAAACACTAAGAACAAGTAAAACAAATGAGTGATGAAGCTGATAAATCTCAAAATTAGATTATTTATCATGCACTGTATTATGTGCACTTACCCAATATTAAAAATTGCAATCCAGTGAAACAAAGGAAATGGCCATACCGCAGACTGTCATAAAACACTGCTTAGAGCAGTCAGAGCTGACAGACAATATGCTATTTAATATCATGATAAAGGAGATCACAGATGTAGAAGCCAAGGGGAATGGACTCAGGGTTTCTGAAGTGGCCAAGGGGAAAAAGGGGTTAGCTCCAAACGATTTACTATGAGCAAGTTTTTCTTTACCAGCTGTAGGACAAACCCTGACAACCTTGCTGCTTTGGAGGACAGATATAAAGCATGTTTGATGCCTACAGGTCAGTAGGCAAAGGAATGTTAAGCTGTGAGAGAGTATTCCCACACCAGGTTCTAGCACAAGACAACATAACAAGAGGCACTCAGCCCCTGAGACCTGGATTGCTCAAGCAAAGAAACACTTACTTCAGATTTTAATTTTTGTTTGATTTATATCAGAAACAATATTTAATAGCTCTCATATTCACCTATGTGCTCTGCAATGCTCACACACAGACATTATGCAGATTGTGAGGCAGACTAATGTCTCTCTTCACTGAAATTACTATAATAGCAAAGCCATTTTGCAAATGACAGTGTAAGTATCAGCTCAGATTAATTCTGGAAAATTAATGCCCCAAACGAAATGCAAGCTCAGAGCTGAGGGAACACTTTTTATACTTTAGCCTTTCTATTTTTACTTTGTATATATTGTTTACTATGCTGTTATCATATACACATATATCATCAGATATGCATGTATCATTTTGCAGTCTGAGGAGTATAATCTCTCTGTGGTTTCCCACCCCTGTTTTTCAGCATGAGGATAATGTGATCGTTTGACAGCCTTTAAAAATGAAAAGCTTTTGGATCTCAAGCTATGGATCTTAGAATCAGCTAAGCACAAATGCTGAGAAATACTGAACAGAGAAAGGTGAACAGCTTGCAGGGTATGGTGATCAGCAGCATGCAGCAAGGACAGATTCAGTCTCTCCTAACCTGGAGAAGGGGATAGGGAAGCCACAAGCATCTCCAAGCAGCAATTCATTAATCTAATATGCCTTTTCATTGCCCTGCAGAGGTGCCACTCTGCATTGAGATGGAGGCCAAATCATTAGCATGGACTAAAGCAACTTTTTTTTTGAAGACTCAGAGTACTTTAGAGAGTTCCTACCCAAAAGACTATCTGACTCTGCAGGAGAGTGACAAGAAAGAAAAACTTCAAGGGACATTACCAGAAGAATAATAAGGGTGGAAGGACAAGATGACTAGAACAGTATCACAAGTTTTCTGGTTGTTTGCTTTTAAATTTGTTGACATATTTCTGTTTTTTAAAACATAGAACTTCTTTATACTAATTAGTAAATTGGGTTTTTTATTACTAATAACAAACAATTATTTTCTAAACTGAGAAATTTTATATGCCTGTTATTGTATCAAACTGTACAGTCATGGAACAGAAAGGCCAAATTCTTTCCTTAGATCCTTGGAGGTTCCTCATTTCACAGGGAGCTTGGCACAGGTTTTATCCATTAACAGAAAAGCATCCATAGTACATTAAACAAACTATAGGAATCCTCTGAAGCAGTTGGATCTAAAGCAAAATCAAGTAGGGGAAGAGTTAGGGAGCCAATATACCTCAAAGACATTCTGAACTGCAGCATATTTTGATCTGTTGCACAGATCGCAGACAAATTGTGTGCATTGTGAGCAAAAGACATTGCACACAATGCAGATAAAGAACATTCAGTCTTTATTCATATACCACTTAGTATACCACCCAACTCTTCCAGGCAATGACATCAACTTTAATTTATTATCTGCTTTCTGAGCAATGTGATCTTTCCTCTACTTCAAGGCTGTGGTAGCTGGTTTTGATACTTTATGTTTGAGTCATCATAGGGTTTTGATTGTCATACTAATTGTAGCAACTCATGTCTCATGTTGTCTTTTTACTGCATTTTGCTTCCTAGTAAATCTCATATATGGATGAAATGAGCCCTCTTATTGCATTTATCTGGTTGCAGGATGTAAAAAAAATGTACTTTGCAGAAATGCAAGTTGCTAATATGTAAAGACACTTGTGATCACAGACCACACAGTGGATATGGAATTGGCTGAATGGTTGCACTAAGAGTTATGGTCAATAGCTCGATATCCAAGTGGAGACCAGTGATGAGTGGTGTTCATCAGAGGTCAGTATTGGGAGCCGTGCTATTTAACATCTTTGTTGGTTACACAGACAGTGGAATTGAGCGCACTCTCAGCAAGTCTGATGAGCTGCGTGGTGCTGTCAACACACCAAAGGGAAAGGATGCCATCCAGAGGAACACTGACATTACTAAGAGGTGGGCCACTGAGAACCTCATGAAGTTCAACAAGGCCAAGTGAGGGGTCCTGCACATGGTTTGGGGCAATCCCAAGCACAAATACAGGCTGGGAAGAGAGTGCATTGAAAACAGCCCTGAGGAAAGGGACTTGGGGGTGTTGATTGACAAAAAGCTCAACCATGACCCAACAGTGTGCACTCAGAGCCCAGAAAGCCAACCATGTCCTGAGCATCATCAAAAGGAGTGTGACCAGCAGGTTGAGGGAGATGATTCTCCTCCTCTCCTCCACTCCCGTGAAGCCCCCAAAGGGAGCACTTTGTTCAGCTCTGGTGCCACCAACACAAGAGGGATGTGGACCTGTTGCAGTGAGTGCAGAGGAGGGCCACGGAAATGATCAGAGAGCTGGAGCATCTCTCCTATGGAGACAGGCTGAGAGAGTTGGCCTTGTTCAGCCTGGAGAAGGGAAAGCTCAGGATAGACCTTACAGCAGCTTCCAGTGCCTAAAGGGGACCTACAGGCAAGCTGGAGCAGGACTTTTTACAAGAGCATGTAGGGGTAAGACAAGGCAGAATGGCTTGAAACATAAAGAGGGTAGGTTTAAATTATATACTAGAAAGAAGTTATTTACTGTGAGGGTGACGAGGCGCTGGCATAGGTTACTCAGAGAAGCTGCAGCTGCCCCATCCTTGGCAGTGTTCAAGGCCAGGTTGGTTGGGACTTTGGGCAAACTGATCAAGTCCTGGAAGTGTCCCTGCCCTTGGCAAGGCAGTTGGAACTAGATGATTTCTAAGCTCCCTCCCAACCCAAACCGATGATTCCATGATTTGAAAATCTGAAGACCCTATTCAGGGCTTGTCAATTATTAGTTTAAAGTTAGAGCTAGGAAACAGATTTTGTTATAGAATCTGCAACTCTGCCAATTCCTTATGACTGATCTGCTTGATAAGAAGTGTGGAGCGTTATGGTCAAATGGAATTACAAGGACAAAATTAAAAGCAAATTAAGAAAAGACAGGATGGAGTCACAAGATCTTCTTGCTGCTAAAACTAAGAAAAAGCTATACTATATGTTGCCACGTAGACAATAATTTCAACTTTCTTCTTTTCTCCTTCCCTTTCTTACAATGTTCCTTGCATGAAATTACATTATTGTCTCAGCTAGGATGAAAAGTAAATCTTCTTTTTCTCCGCTTTGGTTTGGCCTATTCACTGGTGTCTGTTTCAGAGATGTATCAGAGCAAGTGAATTAGATTCCAAGTAAGTTTCCTGATTGGTCAATACTACTGGGGCCCTGTATATTCAACATTTTCTTGGTAATCCAAGTGTTGCAACTGAGCTCATGCTTTCTCAGATGACAGTAGGATGTGTAGGACTGCAAACACTGGCAGACATTAAAATGCAAGATGTTCTTGACAAACTGGAGAAATGGTCTGGAAAAATGAAGTTCAAAAAGTGTAAATTCTAGCTCTAGATTAGTGTATGCAAACACAATATGGGAAACAATCAAGCATGGCAGCAGCCATCCTGGAAAAGATGCGAGGGATGCAAACAGAAAATAGCTCAGCAACTCAGCAATGGCCTACTGCTGTGGGAATTAATGATCATTAATCTGGGATATGCAAACAGGAATATAATCTGAAAAAGTATGAAATAATCCCCTTTCCCACTTTTTTCACCAGCTATGGAGACTCAGCAGGACTGACGTATCAGGTCTTCAATAAAAGTGTAGACTTGCAGAAGGGAACTCAGAGGAGAATTCTGAGTACAATCAGAGAATTGATCTATGAATAAAAATGGAATGAAGTAAAACTGCTTTATCTGGAGAAGAATGCTTGCAAGGCACAAAATAAAACATGTTCTCTATGAATCAGAATACTAAGGGTTTAGATTGCCGCAAAGGGCTGTGAGAAGTTTTCAGTATTGGTTAAGCTAGTAGGATAGTTTCTGGAAAGCGACAGAAACTCCGTTAGCACAGTTTTAAGCATTGTTTGATTGAACTGTTTGATTGAAACCATAAGAAATGTCAGAGGTAGAGAGAGCTTGGTTTGGAGCAAAGAACCCCCAGTCCAGGTGGCAGACACAGCTCAAACAAATAGCATGCAGTGTGCTTGTTATGCCCCATATTTTTGTTCAGCAGATAACAAAAATATATACTAGGATTCAACACTTTACAAATTCTCCTAGAAGATTCACATAAGATTGGTGAGTCCAAAATTTCCACAAATCATCACGCATACTGTTTATCTCCATCTTAGATAGGAGAGGGACTTTCTATATGGGATGTGTGATCATCTGTCAGCACTGCCAGCACTACTGTTGAGACACATTTCCACATTAACGTCACTGCATATGATGGTGTTAATGAGGGAGAGCAATGTCCTCTGTCCCTCATTTGATAACTCCCCAGTATCCCTTCCATCTGACTTTCATGTTGCTTTTGAGGAATGGTCAATCAGATTATAGCCCTTTCCTCCTCCTCACTGTTTCACCTGACCCTTCCTCTACATCATATTTCTTTTGTTTTTCTATCCCATGTGCCTCCTCCATTCCTTCTACTTGTAGCATTTTTCAGAGCCATGCCTCATTTTTTCAACACAGTTTATGTCCATTTAAAATGTGTACGTGTGCTATTAACTTTCTCTTCAGCATTTGCAGCTGGTATTTCTTCTGCCCCTAAGGCCTTGTCAGAGATCATCACTTCAAATGCCAAACACAGAATGTCTTCACAATCAGCATGGACATGACAACCACTCTATCTCATTTACAAAACCAATACAGCACCACATCAGGCAGTCCACTTAGCTTTCTGTTGCTTGATTGTTGTAGGTTATGACAAAGCATCTCCAGACATGAGTGATGGGGATAAACCAAAAGCAAATCAAATGCACTACAATTCAATGCTGTTGGAAGAGGTGAGACTGGGTTCTCTGACTGCTAGCGGCTTATGAAAGAGTAATTCTTAAATATTATTGTATTTGAAAGACACCAGTTAATACCATATAATATACCCCATTAGCTATTGATGCACTTGCTTTGTTTAGGGAAATCTGAAGAATAAAACAGATTGCTGTTTCCATCAAAACACTTCAAGCTGGATTTAATAGTGCTGAAATGCTAATTGTGAATTGTACTTCACATCATACACTGCAGACTAATTTAAAAAGAGGAAAACATATTATGTTAACTACCACAATGCATGCACTATGAGTCATCTAAGCATATGATGAACTGGAACAACACCAGCAGCACAACATAAAGCAGCTGAATTTAAGCTAGAGGGAGTACAATACCTTTTGATCAGGCCTAGTGTATGTCTGAGAATATATCCAGCTGCACATACACTGTTAGATTTCTGGCAAAGAAAACAATGTGAATGTTTTTTCTCTCCCTCTTCTCTCCCCCAGTGCAACCCTTCCAAATATATTTGCATCAAGTCACTAAGAAATGAAATAAATACAGTCTTGCATGTATGAAGAACAGGCAGCTTCAACATCAGCTCCCCATGCTCCACTGTAAAGCTGATCATGCCCATATTACACAGATGCTTACTTTTAGCATCCTAATGAGGACTTTCAATAATTCAATGATTATTAAATTAGCTTTACTTAATGTTATCAGAATGCTTCTGAGGGTTTCCCATTATCCTATCAGCACAGGAAAGAATGAATACCACACTGTCAATCCAATAATTTTTCTGTGTATATTTTGCAAGGAGGAGAAGGGTCAAGCACATGATTTGTCTTCCTCAGGGGAAGAAGGGAGCTCTCATCTTTGGGAATTCAGTGACAGTTCTCTGGAACTTGAGGAAGGATACTTTTGTCAAAGCCTCTCAGCCCTTTCAGTAACCACCAGCCTTTAATGGTCACTAGCATTTCCAGAGGCACTGGCTCCCTTTGAAAAGAGCTATCAAATCATCACACAGCCATATAGGATACTCCTCAGAATCCACAACACAAATCTGGAATTCAAACATGTTAGTTTACCTTGTGCCTCATATAGCAAGTTTTCTCTGAAGTGTCCTTGGAAGAAGCTCTGGAAAAGCCCATCTGACTTCCTCCCTCAGCTAGGTCTGAAGCCCTCTCAGGAGTGAGATACCTGGGTGTGGAGATGTGGTTGCTCACAGGGAACCCTCCATTTTCAGGAGAAAGGACAGAATCTCTAGTCCATTCAATTATTTTCCATGTTTTTCTCAGTACCTTGGAGCAATGTCCAAAGCATTATTACAGAGGACAGTGTACTTCAGTTGTACTTCCAGAGTTACATTATGTGAATGATAGATATTTTTAGATAGGTATTGCAATGAATATGTCTCCTTTCTTTCAGCACTTCTCCTTCACATCCCTGGATACCCACATTTTCCTCTAAAACATGCACAAGAAAAGTTTTTAATACTTTGTTGATCTCCATTCTGGTAGTTGTACTTCCTCAACTCTTTTCTGAGGCTCAAGCATTAACAGGCCTCCATTGGTTCAAAATCTTATTCAATTTCTCACGTGTATAACAACCCTGTTAAGAACTGAGCCAGCAACTAGAGTAAGGATTTTTATATATATAAATCCTCATACAGTCTCACTGAGCCCATCATTCATCAATAGCTCAGTCAACTGCCCTGCTATTAGAAATGGATGATACCACCAGGGATCACAAGGGACTCTGTGTGCGTAGTAAATGAATTAAATTGTAAATGTATTAAACTTCCATGATTTAGTTTTTTTAACACTAAACTTCTACTGGGTAAGTATAACCATACCCACATACAAATATGCACCTACAAAAAGAAGGAATCAATACTCTCCATACATTACAAATTTGAAAGAACCAAACACAATTAGAACCTGCTTAGCTTAACAGTAGCACAGAAGAACATAATTATTTCTCTTGGCGCTTAGATTACCTTCTCTGTTAAAACCTTTTCTTCAGGAAAAGCTTAGTGGTTCAGAGACTATAAAGAACAGTAAATAAATATGTGGCAAATAGCAATTTACTTATTTGTATTACTGGAAAAAAAAAAAAATGGTTTTATTTAATGCTTCAGCATAAACAGTGCCAGAAGAATTCCTTTTCTTAGTTTTTGAACTAAGGCAGGAACAGTTACCAACTTGCCGAAACTCTGCAAAGTGTAATATCCAGCTGTTAGCTGGGTGGCTGAGTGACTAGAGTCATGTGGTGACTTTGCAGTGCAAGGTGGTGTACCACTGTGCCGCAGAGCAATAGGGGACCTCAGCGACGCTGTTAGGGGACAAAACCCAGCACTGTGCTCATGAAACAGCAGCACTGCATGTTTCATGCAGGAAGTAGCTGCCAAAGGGTGCTACCTTCTTTCAGCATCAGTCACTTTTGTGACAGGCAGGTATTATCCCTGACACAGAGCATGGGGGAAGGCAGAAGATCCCATCTCCCATCATCCTGATCCAAGGCAGGATGTATCTTGCTCCTTGCACTCCATGACAAGATTCCAGTGAGCCTCCAGCTGTCACAGTGCTAGAAGCTTCTGCAGATGGAAACAATAAACAGCAAAGTGATGTCAGCCCTAGGCAGCTTGTGAGAGCTGGGAAGGGTATTCCATTCCATGTTACACAAGGGAAAGGAGAAACCAAACCATGAAGGTGGAAAGGAGCGAGCATAGCTCCAGCCTGGCTGGATTTACAACCTTCTTTGTAGCTGTCGTTTAAATGCTGGGGCTTGGTAATAAGGTCACCCCTCAGTCGCCTTTTCTCGAGGCTGAAAAAGCCTAGCTCTCTCAGCCTTTCCTCATATGGAAGGCTTCCCAGTCCTCTGATCATCTTCATAGCTCTTCTCTGGACCCTCTCCAGCCTCTTCACATCTTTTTTTTTTTAAACTTAAAGAGCCACATAGCTTGAAGAGCCACAGAAAAGTTTCCTGTAAATATGTGATTCAGGTTTTACTCTTCCCGGCTGATGAGCGGTGATATTTTATTTCAAATGAAACGAGTAGTGTTGACTGGTATTGACTACATAAACTGTGCATCAGCAGGCTTCACAGTGCCAACAAATGCACAATCTGCATAAGCTGAACCACAGCAGAGAAGTCTCCCCACTGCTAGTAAATTGGAGAATTAGATAGAAGGCATATCTTTTCAGCTATGCAAAACCAGGACAGTGGCCCAGCTACTTTCCTTCATACTTCTTGTAGATTCATTTTTATAAATGGCAGAGAAAGATTTTAGTCTGAACTTTGAAGGCTCTTTCAAAGTCAACCCTGCAGCTTTTTCCTGTGTTTATTTTTACTCATCTGTGATTCCACTGACTTCAATTTTAACCCAGTAAACTGAACTGGGCACAACTTGGGGAGACCTTGGTACACATCTGAGAACAAGGGCTTCTAGCTTTTCCTCCTCCTCTGCTTCTCCAGGGTACCACAGCAGCACCACACAGCTACTTTACCTCTTGTCACCCCACAGCAATGATCAGAACAAGCTAAAAAAGGCAAACAGTGAGGCTATTATTTGAGAAAAGAAACTGCAAAGATGCCCATGGTCTATGGTGTGTGGAGATGACTCATTCCACAGCACAATCTAATTCCAAAACAATTACCGCAAAATCAAAATCCTCACACAAAGTAGAGACGAAGCACAAAGTCTGGACCTCTGCTGAGCACATGCCTCTATAAAGCAGACATTACTGCAGAGATCATACTGCTATTTAACCATAAAGTGCAACTGCCCATTTGCTTGAAACTCCTCCATGGAAAATTAAAGGTAAAGGAAACAGAAAACAGGGCATGCTGGGTTCAAATGTAAGTGCTTGTGCACTGAATTTGCTACGGCAGTTTAATTCAAAAAGGGAATTAGCACTCTTTTCCTCCATTGCAATTTAGAATAAATGACTCACTGACCCAAACCAATAGATTATCATATTAATTGGTAACTTTTATGTTCATTATACAGTAAGAGAAGACCATAGTTTCTCTAAATATGTTCATTACTCAGATAATTATCCAAAACAATTATACAACACAATTATCTTGGAGAGAGATTATCTCCAGACGCACCACAAGCTACTTTATGAAGTGTTCAATGTTTATTGTTTAGTTGTATTGGCTAGCTGTGATTGACCAGATGAGTCATGTAACGTTCTGTCAATTCTCCATTGGGAGCTACTTCTAGAGCAAATATCCACTAATTCTAACTTCAAGTGGTGTAAATATCACACATGTGAGCTCACACTTCACATTCATATTCTTTCGTAGAAAAAGTCTGAACTAACCAAAATCTAATCCAGCCAAATGCCATTCAACTATGTATGGCACTGCCTGTACTTTCTCTTAAAGCAATATTTGCTAACTGTAAAAAGCAAACAAGGCCAATTTCTGTGAAATATTCATATGAATAGTCAAATTTCTTTCCTTGATCTGAAACTAGTCACTAATTTGGTCACAAAGCTATTTAAATAGTCCCAGTTTTCCATTTCACTGTAAAAAATTAAGTGGTAACTAGCATGATCCAGTACAATAATGCAAATTTTCAATCACAAAAAAACCCTTAAGCATTTATTTTAGATCCGACTTCGTATGGTTCTTGTCTTGAGCTTCAACTAAATTTTCAGCTTTTATTGAGGTTTAGAATGGGGCTAAGAATTCAAAGCAAAACCACAGTTAAAGCAAGCAAATTTTATCTGTGCTTCAGTCTGAAAGGAACGGAAATGATAAACCAGGCTTCAGCATCTATTAACTGAGTAAAAATTTTAACAGATTAGCTGTTCTGAGTCCACACTGATTACAATGTCATGTTTTATAATCAAAGTTTTGGGACATGCTATGAAAGCCTTAAGAAAATGTATGTCCTGAATGGTGAAATTCTTAAACAAGTTCACCATCACTTCATTAGCATTTCTGTACCTTTGTATTCCTAACATTTTTTGGAAGTTTCAAGGGTCATTATGCCAAGGCTCATTGAGACCCAATATGTTCTCTGAATTACCTTAAGCAGAAAGGTCTAAAAAGCCCATGAGGTACATCTCATTTTACCATTTTAAAACACCACGTATTAAGAGGTTCCAGCTTCATCATTCTAAAGACATGCCACAGTTTATGATAATAACACTTTCTTCAAAATATTCTTAGGCCCTATTTTCAGATGGTTTTCTCTTAGTTGGACAGTTTTGACAGTACAGATAGGCAACTAAGCCCTAGGGCTAGGCATGACTTTGACTTTTTAATAATATTGTATCTACAAAGAACACCATAGAAAAAGACAAGTTGCTCTGCGCTCTGCAGCTTCTATTGACTCTAAACCACAAATATTTCCTCCTCTGCTTTCATAGAAGAATTTAATTGGTGCCAAAGTGAAAGATCGCAGCATGACCTGTCTCCAGTATAAGCCATTCCAGCTGCGATTGTGAGCAGATTTGTACATTCAGACACTGCTGCAAGAGAGACCTTCCTAATAAGCTGAGTTTTTGCACAGATGGATAAAGAAAGAAGTGCTTGGTTAGAAACAGGGAGAGCTGAGACTGCCTTTACCCCACCCTTACAGTTAACCAAAGCTTTAAGGGCTCTGGTAAGGACCAAATGAAAACAGAATAAAGACTTGATAATTTGCTCCCCACAGAAGTGTTAGTACAGGTATTGTGTAGTACAGGTTAGCACAGGTATTGTGTAGGACAGGTGTTAACTTGTAGTTTATTAACCTATACTGCGTAGGTGTTAGGATTGCAGTTCCTCTCATATTTTTCCACCTTTCTGACCAGAATGTCGCTAGGGGTATGGATACCTTACCATCATTAGGTTTTGGACTGTAACATGAGCAGATCTGAGATAGCTTTAAAGTACTACTGCTGCTTATAATGAAAAGCAGGTCACACAGCCTCAGCATAATATGCTTGCTGCCCAGCACCACAGGCAGGACACACTTTATAAACGGTGGTGCTGCTGGGTGGGTAACCCTGGTTTTCAGACTCTGGCCTCTTTTCTATGAGTGTTGCAAAGGGGGTAGTCTGATTCAAACGTATTATATGTGCTCATCAGTGACATGACAATATCCAGAGTAACAATAAATATGCCAATATTTATTAATGAATACTTCTGATAATTAAGATGAAATTTAATAATATTTATAATTATGAATATATTAATAAATATTTATCAATTAAAAAACTGATCTTAACTTTACAAAGGTTAATCCTTGCATGCTAAAAGAAGAATTTAGCAACAAAAAAAATAATTAAGCAGGAGTTTCTCCGAGTATTCTGAGCTAGATATTAGGAAAAGAGGTTGACTATTTTTCAATACAGTCAATGGAGGACCATAGCATGCAGGTAAAGAGCAACAGTGAAGAAATTATTAGGAAGGCAAAGCCAGTCCTTTAAAACAATACTTCTGATGGAAGGACAGAACATATGAGAAATGTTTCTGTCTTCTAAGACAAAAAACTGAAGCCTACTGAAAATAGTCTAGCTGGGAGAATTTGTCCAACCTTGGGTGCTTTTCTAGCTATCTTCAGAGTATCACTGACACATAAAAATATGTCACATGCACATCTGGCCAGAGTAACAATTTAATCCTCTTAAATGTATTATTTTGAGGCTAGGAAAACAATGACCAAGCAGAAATACATGAGCAGAAGAAACATTATTAAAATTGCATGTCTTCATAATTAAAATATAAAAGCAAATGGTTCCCCATATCTTCGGTTTCCAGCAATTGAGTATCACCTTCACACGCTGAGGAGTACCTTCTGCCACCAGTGTAACTAGAAAGGACAGACTAAGCCAGATGTGCAACACAGAGCTGGCACATGGGCATTATTCTTTTCTTGCTTTTATATGCTACTGAATTGCTCCAGATCATGAACTTTGATGTCATGCTCACTCTTTTCCACCTCAGTCATACTTACAGTACCTGAGAAAGTCCCTCTTCCAGTAATGATACTGCAAGGAGCGATAAATCAAGGTTTTAACTTATGTAGAGGTTCTCCCCAGAGGTAGTTTAAAAAACATGAAGTTTCAGCTTGGCATGCTGGGAACAAATTTATCACTAAGAAATAAAGAAGGTCTTATTGAGCTGCTATACTATAAAAGAAGGTAAGGTAAAATAATCTGCAGGATGAGTTCAGGACAACATCAATCAATTACAAATAACGGACCTAAGATTTAATGCCCTTTAAGATACCATTGCTGTTGAAATTTGTGATCCAATGAAGCATGGATTTGCCATTGACTGCAATGACACTATGATTTCATTGTGTGTTTATGTTACTCCCAAAGTATGGAGGACTCAGTTTTTGAAACTTCAGGAACAAAAAACCTAAACCTAGTCACAAATCAAAAACTGTAAGCAGTGATTAGAGAATTTACTGGTTTTATTTAACAGACAAATAGCCATGTAGATTAAAATCAGACTATTTTTTTGGTAAGTCTAAAAAGGTTTGCAAAGAAGCTTTCATTTCAATGGCAGTTAAAAGAGGGTCCATGCCAATTTCAGAAGGAAAGCAAGTAAGAGAAAATGCAATACTTCCCTTCTCAGTTTGAAAACTGACATTTTGATTCAAACATTTTCACATAACAGAATTATAAGGTTCGGACTTTGTCCTAGTATGGGGAAAAAATAGATGTATAATCTTCAAAAAAACATCATAAAATCAATCTTTTTCCTTTGACCAGCAAACTAATTGTCTGAAATTATATCATATAGCTTAAGAAGCTGTCAAGAAATGTCCACAATTCAAAGACATTACGGAAATAAGTAACAGATAAGGTATTTTTTTTCAAATGCAACTTGACCGATTTTGTAAAACCTTGTTTGATGGCTACTTTTAAATTGCAGTTTTCCTATAAATGTGGAACTATAAACCCCTTCTTGCTACTAGACATTTGTGAATTGCTATTAATGTCAGATCTAACTTTGTCACTTTTAATTAGCAAAAAAAAAAAAGAGGTTGCTATTGGTCTTGCCACCAAAATCTGTAAATGAGACCAACTTAATTCTCACTCTAGAGTAAGACACTGCTTAAAAATAATCCATTTCATTAAATAGGGATGCATGATTTTGCAAAACACATTTGAAGTTCAGTATGAAACTGGAAGACTGTTAACGAGGTCAGGGGACATCTATCTATAACTGGATCTCCTATCAGGGAGATACGGTATGAGAGAACAGGCGATAACAGAAGAAAAGCAAGAGCTTTAAGAAAAATTGAGGCTTCTTGCAAGCAAGCAAGAATCACATTTAAGACCAAAACCCATAATAGCTGTTAAACATCTGAATCCATACATATTAATAACCAGTTTTGTCCAGAAAGAGAGCAAACAACCAAGTTTTGCATGGGCAGAGTCCAGAGGATATGTGAAATCTTGAACTCAGTGCTGAGGTAGAAACGGTTTGATGCTCGTATGTCACATTACAAGAGTTTGGTCTAGGATTCTCCATATTTAAAGAAAACCCTTACTTTCACCTTATTTTCACAGAAATAGAAAAAATTCTCTTTTTAATGCAGATTAAAAATCTGTACCAAGTTATGCCCAGTTATAAACTGAATATCAACAACATTATCCAGGGTACTGAAGCCACATTAAAGTTTTATCCTCATTTACTAAATTTTAATTTTAATGTGGCATCTCTGACAAGTCTTGTGGAACTACTTACAGTCCACTCACATTCCTTCTGTCATTGGTATCAAAGCCTCATCTTTCAGTCTTTTTTTCCAGGTACCTAGCTGTCCCTGCATGATTTTGTCTCTGCAATGGTGTCACAATTGATGATTGCCTGTGTAGGCATTCACATGCATGCACCCCATTAGACAAATCAAGCTTTAGCTATAGAACCACAGGTTTCTATGTAGTCACTTAAAAGTGAAGCAATAACACTGGTTTTACCCCTTGCAGCCTTTTTAAAGTTACCGAAACTGCTTGCCTGTAAATTAAAACTCCCAAAGAACTCTACAGTTTAATTTGCTAATAATATTTTACCTCAGCAATGCCATCACTTTTTAATGACTATTTAAGGCAGAAATGTTGAGGTGCTAATAGATAAAACTCTGTTGATCTGGAAGACATCTAATCCTGAAGTAGAAACAGTACCACATGATTTATCTAGTCAATCAGTACTGAATTACTGAAGAAATAATTGTGGCCTTTAGCATTTGAGCAATTACCAGGCTTAAACACAAACTTCTTATTGACTAATAGTTATGGCACATTCATGGAATGTCGAAGTACAGTCACAGATCATTCAGTAGCAAAAATTCACTGTCAATACTTCAAAAATATAAATAGTGAAATGCATATCTATGAAGTAGGTGCAAATAGGTTCATATCAGCTTGCTGGAAATTAACTTGACCTGGAAAAAAACATCATGGTTTTCTTCTGTTAGCGTTACCGAACAGAAGCCAAGGTTTGTCCTTAGACCTGATGTTAGAATGGCTATGACTCAATAAAAGAAATATCCTGTGCTGTCTGTGCTGTCCTGGATCTGTGTACAGGCATACAGAGAAAGAAAACATGTAGGACAGTAAAAGACATTCACAGCACAAAGTAAAATAGCAGAGAGGGATGTGTTTTTTTACTTGCAGTTACATTCCATGACAGGAATCCCTTGCTGTTGGCTTGCTCACAGATTTCCCCTGGCACGATCAGGTTCAACTGTCCTTGTTTTTCACACTACCCCAGACTGAAGGTCTGAACTCACAAAAGTCTGAACTCACCAAAGTATCATGTCACCTTGCTTTTCTCATCATGGTCCAGGAACTTTTTTTGCTACTCAAGAGCTGTAAGTCTACTTCTTCCTTAGGTAGTTTTGCAGAGCCTCTAACAAACATTGGGCTGGAATGAAGAAAAGGAAGAATAAAATGCATCCAGTAACATATGTTCTACCTGATTAAAGTAACTTGGCAGTGCCCTCACTGCATCCCTGACTTTCAACCCAGCATGCACTCCATTTGTCCCAACCTGTTCACATTACTATGCACCAACTTTTTAACCAGAATTTACAGAAAATGTTAAATGTTTTTCCCAGCACACAGTCACCGGAAGCTTCCTGCACTGCTTCCTCACTTCTCTCCTTAGAGGCATTGCCTAGTATGGGGAAACTGTATGCTTCACTTACCTTCTTCTGAAAGGAATAAAAATTTGGTGATAAAACTCCAAGACTGCCTAGAATTGTTTCTGCCTATTAGAAATACTGGCCTTGTTCTACCTAAAATAGTTAGATGGGAAGACTAAATACATGTACCTCACAGCCATAAGGCACTAGGTGATTTTTCTTAAGAGAAAAACGTGATCTTATTTGCAGGAGCTTGGTATTGATAAATGACATTCTAGTTCAAAGTTTAGAGGCCACTCCTGAAAACACAACCCAGGCACAACTAAGCAGAGAATTTGTTCTTCTTGATGTTAGGATTACATTTATTATCAATTTGTTGATGGGGTTTTTTTTTAATTGAATGCTGTGGCAAATCTTACCACTTTATAATATTAACCTTATTTCTATTTCTTGTTGCAGGTCCTTAAGAGTTCCAAGTACCATTCCTCTTTAAAAATAAAGCTCCTACTTGTTTACTTTTTCATTTCTCTAGACAGATTTCAGATTGCACTTTCCTGAACAGCATAGATATTCACCCAGGGGAAGGACTTAAGGACAGATTCCTTCTGACATTCTCAACATGCTGGTGTGAAGACTTCCAGCTTCAAGGACCCATAATGAAGAAAAACAAAAGATTTTAAATGGTTCAGCTTCCTGAGTAAACTAACTACACATAAAGTTCAAAATAGGCTCACAATTCATATTCCCCTCCTCAGTAAAGACACCAATGAAAGCAAATTAAAACTATCAGGAGCACTAAACACATACATTCATTTACATACTTAAAAGAGAACGAATGGCCCTTTCCTGTGGACAGGAAGGAATTCCAAAGATGTAGTACTGCAGTTAACCATATGTGAGACACAGGAGAGCACTGAACACTACCACAGGAGTTCCTGAAGCCATGAAATCATCCACAGCAAACTGAGTAGCTCAGAATACCAATTTGCTCCACTGATCCACACTTACCACCAAGCCCTGCCCATTCAAATAGGCTGCCTATTGTCACTGGCTAGCATGTGGTATCTCAAATGCCAAGGCTATTTCCTAATTCCAAACATGTAAGGACCACAGATGTTACAGCAAAGGAATACTTTGATGAATGTTGATCAATATATGCAAAAAAAGTTAAGGAAAAAGTCACTATGTTCTTTTAGGCATCACTCTGTGCCAAGAAAAATCCCCTACTGAGTTTGTAATTGCCTGATAGAAGAGGAGAATTCAAAAATGGACTCGAAGAAATAATTTAAAACTTTGATGATCTGTGATATTATTAACAAGTTTTCCAAATATAAAAAGTTCCTGAATTATATATAGTAGGCCTGAAAGCAAAAATAGAAATAAAAACTCCTCAGACTCCCTTATCTTCACATTAAGATGGATTTTTGCCATGAATGAACAACTCTTTCACTTTTAATTTAGGTCTACCCATCAACATGGCTGTTGTTATTCACAGCGGCAAAGCCCTTTCCACACTACAGTAGAAATAATAACTGCATCTCCAGGTTCTTCTTTCCCCAAAAATTCACAATGTTATTTAAATAAGTCTACTATGTCATAGGTACAGCAGACAGGGCTGCTTTTAATGAAGGGCTATTTTCTATTTCCGTTCCAGCTTCATGTAACATAGCTAGAATTTGCTTGTGAAAGAAAGGATCATTAATAGCATGCCATCTCTCCCCTGTGTGCAAGGTCTTGTGACATCCTTGGACATTTTCAATATTCATGTTGACATCTATATCCTACCAAGAAGAACTATGCAATTTACTAAACAGCACAGGCAAGACACTATCCGTGATGTTTACATAATACATGATGTAGAGTTTCCCTGAGAAAAGAAAAGCAAAGCAGGAAATAGATCTATAGCCTAAGTAAGTCATCAGCTGTGGAAGAGCCAACAGATATTTCATTTATGTCTGTCCAAAACCTTGTAGAACGGGATGCTACTGCCTGGATTGTGACTGGGACTCTGATCCTGCTGCCACACAGCTAATGTTGACTGAGACACACCATTGCACCTTCTCTCCTGCATGGCAGGAAAGTTAATTATACCAGCAAGCAAAGCTTTTTCTGATCTAATTCCACATTTCAGTCTTTCAAAGGGAATTCCGTGAAATGCCCAGACCATATACTGTTATGATGGGAGCTTAATGTTCATGCCCCAAGGCCCACCTGGTCACTCCCTCCTCACTTTCCACAGGGATATTTTTGTTCAGAGTACAGAGGAGGTTCCTCCACAAAGCTACTTGAAACAAAGTTGGATGTGTGCTTCCCAGGCTACTTTTTGGCAGCCATGTAAAAGGAAACATGCAAATATTTGCAGTTTTATTATTCACACCCAGACACGAAACAGTATAGAAAAGTTAATTACAAGTGATGCAAGTGGCTAGGTTTCTGCACTGTACTTAGAATTTCACCTTTGCTGCCGACAGCCTCTAAGCATACTTTCATATCTTCAGCTGAACCTTAGTAACATATTCAGTATTTTTACCAAACAAATTATTTGGGGTGTATCAATAACTCAATTATTAAAATATAGCCTACCTTCCAAGACAGGCCACAGAAGCTGACAGACAGCTGACATGATGGAAGATGTAGGTAGAGTCATTTTATTTTAATTCAGATTTGCTGAAAACCAAAAGGGAAATTAAGGAATGATCTGGAAAAGGACCTTCATGTGAAGAATCTGTTTAACCACCGGGAAAATATCTGTCTCCCTGGTTTCAGTCATGTTACTGGCTTATTTTTTTCAGATCTATGGGATTCACATTGAAACCACCATTTACAGTTGCTGCATTCAGGAGTGATCTCTACATCAGAGAGGGAAGAGGAAAATGTCATGTAACTCAAGGAAAGAAAATCCGTAGCAGGGCTCTTTGCCCCTTCCTTCTTACTCACCAACCAGAAGCAATTCTGGAACTGGCCAAGACTCGTTAGGAAAAGCAAAAATACAAATAAGACTTATAGCAATAGCCTTTCATTGGTACAGCTGTTTTTTCTTTTAACTGCATAATTTAGGAAGAGATATGAGATTGACCAAGTTCTGAAAAAAGAGCTATCTTGAGGCGTGTAATGAGGCCTGGTCATACTGCCAAGAGGCAAGATGTTTCTTCCAAGAACTGCTTCCCAGCAGTGGAGCAGATGCACATTAAAACCTTAAGGATGCAATCCACTGAACCAGTTCAGGAGAGGTTCTTACCCCAAGTGCACTGTCGAGGTAAAAGGAGTGAAATGCCTCACCTGTGAGGTAGGGCATCTGAAAGATTTAAGCTTTTTGCTTATACCTTGCTGAGGCATCCATGCTGAGAAACAGGAAGTGCCTGTAGACTGCCTTTCATATTGTATGTGCAGGTACTGTGCAGAGCCAAAATGAGAGCTTTTTCTGAAGACTTACTAATCTCCAAATAATGTTCCAGATAAAAGATACACAACTGAGTTCTACCAAAGTTAAAATCATATTATTTTTTCAGATTGATCTTCTATGGACTTTTATGATTGCTAAACTCAGAATTTAATACTGACCCAATCAGGTATTCCATGCAGAAAAGACTTCAGCCTGTAGTGCTGTAAAGCTGGGATCCCCTTTGAGTAAGAATCTGTTTTAAAATAAAAATCATGCACAAAAATACATAACACTAAAAATAATCCAAATCTAAAATTGTTTTAAAATCAGGCATGCATTCAAAATTGTACCACTTACGTAAGATTTAGGGCTTTAAAATAAAATACTCATAAAAGTTTATGACACAGTCGTGATGCATTAGTTGTCATTTAGTTTATTCAGATTAACCACAAATTGGTATTTTCTTGCTTGGGAATGTCATATTGCTATCAGTATTATTATAATATTATGCATCACTTAAATGCACGTGTAACAGCAATTCCCAAACTCTGATCATTTTACTAATTTATATTACAATGCACAGATAAGTGATTAATTACTCATTTCTCTGATTAAAGTAGGTAGCAAGAATATTTCACTAAAGAAAGAGGTATGAAACATGTTGCTAATGAAACAATGTGGGTGCAAGTATGAATTGAGCTACTTTTAATATTTGATATTAATCAGATGAGATAAAGACATTGCTAACACATTTTCTCAGCTGCTCACTCTGACACCATAGTGATAGATAAGCTGCTCAAGACTTACGCATGAGAGACTTAATATAACTAATAATATATTATAATGAAGTCTGAACTAGGATATGTGTAAAATGACTATGTGCATATGACATTTCTTACTGCAAGTGGAAAGACTTGAGTCAGCAGGAGGCTAAAGAGCTACAGCAATGAAATGAAATGAAATGAAATAATGAAATGAAATGAAATGAAAATGAGCTTTGCAACTTGAGGGACATGAGAGAACCAGAGTTCTAACTTCCAGTGAAAGCCTGCAAGCAGAGCATACCGCACCTGACCCTATGTAAAATCATATAAGAGAGATGCAAGCCCTCTCCAAGCACCATGCCTATACTGGAAAAATGTTCAGAAAACATATTCATTCTAGGTTTGAGCAGCAGTATCTCCAGCACTTCAAGCCTCTAATGCAGAGTAGGGTAGCCAGCTTTCCTATTAAAAATTCCAGGATAGGACTGGAAGCTGAAGAGATTTTGTTTAATGAAACTTCACTGGGTCTTACACTTCAGTGGTATATAAAGACCTAAAAGCATTTTAACCAAAACCTTGAAAAAACGTAGAATTCAAACTACAGACCTTCTATTCTAGCTCAAGCAAATAACGATGCAGCAGTCTATCGCTGTTGAGAAGGTGTCTGAACACAGCCCTTGGGGTGACTACTTCTCTTTACTTCAGCTTGAAAATCCCAGCTTCAACAGATGCATCTCTGCTAGTATTTTAGCTGGGGTCGGGAGTGCATTTTGAAGAGACTCTCCTGAGCATTCCTCTTTTCTTCATTTTGCTTTTCACTACAGGGCAATCTCAGAGCACACAGACTGCCTTCATTTGGGATGAAAATCAACTGGGATGCACTGAGTGTGCTTCATCTGATCACCGGCATTCATTCAGTATCTGGAAATGTACCTCTAAAAAAGTGTTAGTGTGGATGTTGGCTCTCTGCTTTCCTCTGCAGGATGATCACCACTTGCTAATTTAGACATACAACAGTGCACACCGGACATATACTACTAGTGCCAACATGTACATCACCACTGAGAAACAAAACTTTTGAGATAGGAATTGCTTTAACTGAAATGAACACTTGAATAAATGGGTGCTCACAGAATTTCCAATATTACCCCTTTGTTGAATTTCACAGCTCTGCAACAATGCCAAGAAACACAGAAGTAGCTATGGGACATATAGACATATTTGATTGAGCCCATAAGATGCTCCTGATCATTATTGTAAGCACTAGCCCCTAAATAGTAGATATGCAACTCTTGACATGTTTTCTGTGGCATCACAAAAGAGGTTACAGCTTCAGGAGGGATGTGGGTTGGAGGTGCATTAGTTTCATATACATTCAGATATTTCCATAAATTCTGTCATACAGAAGAGACAAAAAGACAGGCAGTTTTGCAGGAAAAATATTTCAGTGCCAAACATTCTTTTCTAAAATTAAGTATATGCCAGCATTTTAGTCTTCCTCAAAAGAAGGTTGGAATAATGACTAATAAAGATATTTATTTCTTAAATAAAGAAATATTAGAGCACTGTATCAATTTCTTCCCCCACTCCTTTTTTTTTTTTTTTTTTTTTTTTGTTATTACTTGATTTTCCATTTCAGTGAAAATCTGTTTGAGACTTGGAACCAACAGAGGCATACATCTGTTGAATATTGATGATCTATATTCAAACTGTGGTACCTAATTACAGTTCATTTTTCATGGTACCATCACAGATTACCATGTCTGATTCTCGGTCAGTCATGCCCTACTTAATTAGCAGGAATTTGCCTATTATATTTTTTGACTTTTCACATATCGTATAGGGTATGCCCTTCAGCTCTTATAATCAAACATACTGCCTCCACAAAGTATAGCATTAAAGACAAGCTATATTGATCAAATCACAAGCAGGCAGCTTTTACAATACTTCACAAATGCAGAAATGAAAGCAATATTCACAAATTGAATGTGTTAAGAGCATTTGAAAAATTGACTTACTCCTCTAACAGCAAAACACAGTGTATCTGGGGAACTTCAGTATAAAAAGCTTCACTCCTGAATAATTTTAAGAGCATTTTTAGACATTAGTGTGGGTGTGGGGGAAAAGCCCTCTTTGCTTTAAAGTTTGTCTCTTGTTTAAGCCACCATTTCAAGAGGCGATGCTCTGCAGTAAGAACTGAGAAAGGAAAAGAGTGTAAAACCAAATGATTCAACCCGGTTATGGTAATAGTATTTCACACGGTCTGTACAAGGTTCTGTCTTAGAAATCTATAGAAATACGTAGGTATATAATCAATATATCAACATAATATGAATATATATATATATCAATATCAATATAATCCTTTCTTTTCAAACAGGTTTACACCAAATTATTTTCTCTTTACCAGTAAGTCTTAACCCATATGCTGTTATTACTCTCTTAAATACCAAAATCTGAAATATAGGAATTTTGAACAGATATTCTTGCTATCTGTTTCAGATTAACTGCAGTCCTTTGTGTCATGCAGTGGGCACTATATCAAAGAAAAATTCCATTTGTATCCAGGAAAGCACCAGGACAAGCACCCAAGAGGTAAGATGCTATCTACAAAATAGGAATAATGCAGCAAGGGAAAGCCAACATTTTTTCCATAAACCTCAAAGGCAGGCAGTTTCTAAGGAGGAAAGAACTATTTAGTTTCAGTGCTGCTCACACTCCTTAGCCCTCTGCTTAAGAATGACACAAAACTTACACATTCTGGGTTGCATTAGTAGGAATTTCCAAACCAATGTCTTGTTTCTGAGGACAGCCATTAGCAGATATTTTGTGGGAGTGTAAGGACAGAGAGGGCACACAATCATGCTTCCCACTCATGTGCCTTCCTCACTTCTGGCAGTTTTGGGGATCATCAGAATAGAAGGTTACATGTAAATCATGGTTAATAGGTTGTCAGGCACCTTCTTCCCATTAACCTCTTGAACTGCTGTTTAACCCTGTTATATTTTTGTACACTGACAAAATCAGGCTTTAGCTTATAAATGAATGCTTCATGTGGATTATTTTAAACAGCTTTCCTGGATATCCCCTAGCTCAAGGCTTGTGAGAAGCAGCTATGGGAGAAAGGAAGAGAAGGACAGGTCTAAAGGAGATAAAATCACTGTCTCAAGGGGCCTCAAATCACAGAAGCTTTCTGATTATATTGGAAAACTTGTCCGCTCTTTTCTCTGTGTACTTACCTGGATACCAAATCTTATACAACAATATCTTTGTTATTTATATTCTGTGTAAAACAAGGCTTAACTTGTTTGCCCTGGTTCCCAGTTGGAGCCTCTACTGCAATACATCAGTCCCAAAGCAAGTCCCTTATCTCTCAGGAAGTGATGACTTAGCATGTCTGAAACATAGATGTTGCAAGTAAAGGAAAATACACAACAAACCAGAGATTTGGGGGGAAAGATACTTCAGTAGGAGCTTGCGGCTACTCACTAAGCATAGCAAATAGGCTACGACTCTCCTGATTTATTCTAGTGGAGCCTGCTTAACCTGGTGTCACTGGTTGAGTGAAAGGTTTAATGTCTTCTCATGTACCAAGCCAGAAATATTCACAGGGCATATCACTAATGGATACTATCAACCCCTAAGCAGATGGTCTCTTAGGAGAGCAGAACCTTAAAAATGAAAAAAAAAGCATTATCAGTTCTGTTCTCCTGTAAATCTGTCTGGGGAAGTTCTGTGCTCTCTTTTAGTCCCATTCCTCTGAATAACAGAAGCCCAGCAAAGAAGACAGAAAGGTAAGGTGGCATGCAGATCATAGAATCATAGAATAGTTAGGGTTGGAAAGGACCTTAAGATCATTTAGTGCCAACCCCCCTGCCATGGGCAGGGACACCTCACACTAAAACATGTCACCCAAGGCCATGTCCAACCTGGCCTTGAACACTGCCAGGGATGGAACATTCACAAGTTCCCTGGGCAACACATTCCAGTGCCTCACCACCCTTACAGTAAAGAATTTCTTCCTCATATCCAATCTAAACTTCC
>JANRGW010013195.1:0-17785 GCA_024733675.1 Psilopsiagon aymara
GATGTCCCTGCCCATGGCAGGGGGTTTGGAACTAGATGATCTTAAGGTCCTTTCCAACCCTAACTATTCTATGATTCCGTATTAGACAGGTTACCTCTAGATCAACAGACCAATAGCTGTAGAGAGACACATGCCAAAACATTGCAATGGGTCAAGCAGAATAGTTGCCCTGTTCAATGACAGCAGTCCATCCCACAGCATGGGCCACACAGACTTTTTTTTTGGCTTGATTTGGCTAATGCTTTGATGTGCACAACTCCTTGCCATGCCAATATTTCCTAAAGGACTACAAACACACTTTATGGACAGAAGTTTGAGGTCTTATTTACTGCATTCGTATTTTCATGCACCTCAGCTATAGCTGTTAAAAGTCACTTGGTCACCTTGGTCACCAAAAAAGTCCAATAGACAGATCACCCACTACACTCTACTTATGCCTGTGGAGAATCATTTTACCTTAAAAGTACGGCAGTGGTTTTCATTTCTCTCTTACTCTGATGTCTTTTGCATCTTGGGAAAGGTTCTCAGGTGAATTGTTTAAAAAACAGAGCTCACTGCTTAGACCTATAATCTTTGCAGTGCTGCCTGTAGGCAACACATACTCAAAAGATCCTGCTAATCGCAGCCCTTTCTATCCTTCCTGGTTTTGATGCGACGTTTTCTCTCCTGAAAGAAGCATTTTAAATAAAAAAGAGTGAATCTTGTTAGCAGATGTTAGCCCAGCTCCTCTCATTGGGTTGCCTCTACCATGCAATTAACCCAGTGAGTCCATGTGGGGGAAGGATGGTAAGCAAAGTTCATATGACAACACCCTGCAGACAGCAGCTCTGGTAGCCTTTAAAAACCAAGCTAATGAATAGTTTGCCAGAGTCACCTTTCCAAGTATACTTTTCTGTACAGCGCCAAAATAAAATCTCATCCATCAGTTTGCTTGCCAACCACCAGTTATAGCCATCTGTGTGGGAAGACTTTTTCCCTTTTGGAAAGAAATCAAAGAAAACTAGCATTGCCCTGAGAAGAGTTCACTAATGACCCTGCAAGATCAAACTTCAGGTATTCCCATAGCAAAACAAACCTATGCACTGAAATGGGCTTAAGGATTGAGTTATCTCCACTGAGACAGAAAAAGACCGACTGGAGGAAGACAGCAAGTTGGAAGAGTCCCAGCTGGTCACACAATCTTTACAAACATAAAAACACAGATGGAGCACTTCATGCAGGATCTCTTGGACCTGGAGAGCTCACAGCCATCTGACCTTATCCTCCTGGCCTTACTGAGAATTTTGTTCAATCAGTCCTTTGGCAGGGGTGAGGTAGTCTTACTCAAGTAAGTTTAACTCTGCTCTCATGAAAGTCAGAACCTTTCTATGGCAATGGCTACAAATGGTTGCCTTCATGCCAGATTTTTAGCCAAAGACACAGGAACTCAAAACACAACCAATTTTCAAGTAGCCTGAAGGATAATTCCTTCTTCTTTGTATGACCCCCTGTCAGCCTAGAGTGTTGCCCTCCCTTAGACCCACTTTCAGTTTTAAATCAGATGATCGCTAGGTTCACAAAACCATAGAGGGCTTAGACAAGATCACAAACAGCAATCTTTCAGGATCTTGCAGCTCTTTGTATGTTCACTTGCTGGAAGAGGAGGAGCGGAGGCTTCTGCAGGTTTGCCCAGTCCTCATGACAACCTCAGCTGCCTGGCTATTGCCAGCCCATTTGGTCTCTCACACCTCCTGCTGCAGGTGCCCAAAGAAGAGCCACTCCATCATAGCCACCCCGTTCTGCTGAGCAGTGGAGCAGATGAGAGGATGCTGATGGCAGCAAAGATTCCGTATTTCCTTATGGGCCCAAAATGGAGCCGCTTTGCTTTTTGCAGGCAAAGCGCTTCCCACGTGTCTTCTCTATCAGTTGCGGGCTGACACCATCCACAAGATGAGCTTATGCAGAGCTGGCAGAGAAACACCCAGGGCAAGGCACAGTTTATAAATACCAGAAGAAGTCAAAAGCCCCAGTATCTCTGAGGTTGTTATCAAACATGTTAAGCAAACAATATATTAAAGTGTGCAGACATTTTGTAAATTACCAGGCTGAGGTTTGAGATTACTAATTATATGATTTCACAGAGAAAAAAGACCAATCCAGCTCTCAGGCACTCAAAAGAACATTTGGCACAAAGACTTTTTATTCTCTCCTACTCTCTCTATGGGCCTTCTGCCAAATATCTCGACTCAGCAAGAAGCAGTAGCACATGTCTCAGAGCAGCCTTCAGCATCTGACAGAATGCAAAACCCTCCACATTTTTCCTCAGTCTCAGGGCTTCAGAAGACTGTAGTTTACACCATTATGGGGAATACATTTCCTCTGTTTCCTTAGATGACTCTCATTATTAATTTCCTTTTCTTTCCAGCACACCCAATTGGTCCCACAGCACATTGAACCAGATGACAAATTAATATGTTCTCAGGGATACATAAGAAAGAAAAAAAGATAATGAAGTTTTTTCTACCCCTACATATTTGCATAACCCCCTGGCACACAACCCTCACCTGAAGTAATGTCTTCAGAAAAGTGCTGTGCATGGGAGTCTCTATGAAATAGGATTAGTATAACAAGATGGAGAGGCAAACTCACTAGTCCTTTTAAATAGCCTGCTTTCAGGATTCTCATGTGCATTAGAAAATAGCTCAAGCCCCTCAGTGGACTTCAGGTGCTCTGTGGAGACAGCGGCTGAAGCACAATAATGATTTCCCCAAAGAAGGATGCAGCTGGGTCCCAATGCTCTGTATCCATCTCAACACACATCTAGTGGCTTATATACCCTTGCTTCCACAATTAATGCTTTTATTTATTTATTTATTAAGGTGAAGAAACTTATCTAGGTAATAGATCGTAGTAATAAGAAGATAATTTCATATTTTAGCACCTGAATGTCACTATTAGTTCTATCATCAAAATATTTGTATTTTATTCCACTTTTCTTTTTGAAAATTTATGCTCAGCACCCCTTATTTACTCCATGCTAAGATTCTTCAAGGTTATAAAAGCAACAGCCCCACAGATTTATTTGGAAAGTAATAAATTCCATAAAAAAGTAGAGAAAACAATGACTTCCAAATAAGCAGCACACAGAAATTTTTTTAAGGATGCATATGAACATTGCTTATTATCTGTATTGAAGAAGTATTAAGCTGATCAAACTTAGAATACACACTCTACCAATAGGACTTCGGGACTCTAGTGGTGACCTGATAGAAGCCACACAGTGAGATCAAATCAGACTTCCAAAAATTCGGCCAACTTTGAGATTCTCATTGTGCAGGATCTTTCCAAAAAAAACATTCAGAAAACTGAGTCACTCTGTAAACCCCTTCTGTACAGAAAGGCAGCTACACATGCCTGTGCTCTCATTCCTTTAGAAAGGATATTTAAATAAAAATATACCATAGGAATATGAAAATACATTTCTACATTCACTTGTGCATGTACATCCATCACATAGAAAATATGATGAAATTTAACACAACTTACCTATAAAAAACATTCTAATTTTGAAATTGCACATTTTAAAGCCTCTTCAAGACTTTTGCCTCTTTGCTTGCTTGCTTGGCTATGTGGCTAGTCACTTCTTACAGCCAGAGTTTTAGTTGGCGTGTCTTTAGGGGTTTGTTTTGGCTTTGTTCCTTCTGTCTTCTCTATTTCATGACTGGATAGAATGGTATCTCTGTACTGATTTGAAGTTTCTTTAACTCTGTAATGTATTTTTATAATGCATCACGTTCCATTTTGCAGCTTGGTAACGCTTTATCATTTAATCTGTAAATTACACCAAAATATTATTTATAGCTTGGAAAATTCCTCCCACTAACTGCAGGCACATATATGCACATATATGCCTTTCTGAAAACTATGTAACTGTTGGTTGTTTTTTTTGTTTTCCACCCTTCCCTTCTAGGACTTCCTCATAGCGCTTTGGACTCCCTCACATATGTTAAGAGATAATCTGTAGGATGTCCCAGCACACAGTTCACCACCTGAAAGAAAGATCTTAATTTTAAGTTTCGGCTTGCTTCTATAGAGCCCCAGGCAAGCTCTTTGAAGTGCAGAGTCAGGGGAAAAACTTAACTCAGGCCTTTAGAAAAAAACTGCTAACAAAGCACATGTCTAGTCCTGTAAAATCCCCTCTTTTAGAGTGACCTCCGCAGCTACAACCTTCCCTCTACATTATTAATTCCATATAAATAGCAAATCTCTAAGCCATGGGCATGATAAATCAATAAGTATCTAGACAAGAGCCTATGAACTGAAACTGGATGGCCTGGGAAGAGGCTGGCTCTTCTTCAAGAGAGACGAAAAGAAAGCACATTTCAACAAGAAAAGTAAATGAGGAGAAACTGCCAGGAGAGCCGTTCAGAGCTATGCAATCAAGGATACTTTTGCTCAAGGATTCCCAGTAGAAAATACTTTCAGATATCTCTTCTTGTTGAAAAGGTATCTTTTAAGATGCTCCTAGCAGACTCCTTGGCACTTGTTTCTGAAGGAACTCTGGTTAATAGAAGCTGTTGATAGGAAACATATATACCACTCTCACTGCTATCCAAAGTCAGAAGCTGCAAAAATATCACAGTTCCCAGAACTCCAGAAGCAAGCTGTGTAAAAGCTGGCAGGTAATGAAAGCATACAAAGTAATTCACAACTTCAAGAAAAAACTATTAAAAACCAGGATGGGGGGAAATCGCAATTATTCAGGGACTTTTTCAGAGTACAAGGACACGGCTTCATGCTTTGCATTTTATCCTGTATCTCTATGGAAGCTTATACATTGCACCCAGGGATGCAACAGGCCATGCCATACCAGCTCAGGATCCATTTTCATTACTGGCTGTCCCTGAAATAAGCCAGGCACCTTTTGTATCTAGACCACTGCTGAGACACAAGCAAAGAGCACAGCAAAGCTTGGCAGTTCCTGGGCATGAGCTTCCCGGGACCATAAAAAGCATACCTGCAGAAGGATGTAGGTAATTAATTAGCAAACTAATTATACATTACCCCAGAGAGGTCAAGCCTCATGAACTGAACATGAAACTAACAGGCCAGCCATGCAACCATGCCTCCTATCATGGAGCAGGAGGAAGGCTGTTGTGCTGTGCTGCTGGGCTTACAGGGCTGGGGAATGGGCTGCTGATTAAGGCAAACTTCCCACCCCTCATTGCGTCCAGGTTCCACAGCTCCTCCTCTGCCATGCTACCTAACACTCAGGTCCATCCTTCCCCCACAACAGCTGGAGCAATGCCTCCACAGCTGCTGGGAATGAGGCACCCCTCAAGATGCCAGAAACTGCTCATGCCAAAGGGAGAGTCAGCAGAAGTGTCCCTAGTTCTCACATTTTTCTCGCCATTGTGAAAGGGCAAAGGGGGAAAAGGAGAGGTGCAGCCCCTCAGGGACCAGTGAAAATTAAAATAAATAAATAAATAAAGTTGGATGGTCAAATTTGAAGTCAAATGTTGCTAATAGGAACTTGCAAGGAAGCTCTTATATGTAGGAAAATAACCACCTGCACTCAAAATTATAGCACCCATATAATGGCTATATACGTTTTTATGGCAGCATAGTCTTTTATCTTTTCGCTACTTTAATATAGGCTTTTCCCAATGGAGGTCAGCATTAGAACCTCAAAACTTTAACCTTCAGATCACTCTGAAGAGTGCATTTTAGTTAAATAACTGAAAGATTAGATTGTGGAGCAGTTGTTTTCTGTGGGCTACTTTGCTTCTGCCCTCAGAGTCCCAAATGTGAAGTTGAATGCCACATACAATACATAGTAGTGTGGTGTATTTTTCTTCCAGTGCCTAACAACCTGTCAAAAATGACAACAGAAGAGCGGTCATTTATAAATATCTGTAAGGCTGTGCCTCATTTCAAGGTTAGATGAAACTGTTACAGGGAAATAATCTACTGCCCGCAACTCCTCAGGAGTGTCTACAGTGACTTGCAACAAATAGTTTTATTGCTTTAGCTCTAAAATGCACACCAGAAAAAATAGATGAACATTAAATAGCTGTCCAGGTATGCGGCGTTGATACGATGTGAAGGGAGCCAAGCATAATCTTTAGCATGTGGAAGACTGTCACAAAACAAGAATTGCCTTCCCTTTCAATTCACCACCTTAAAAGGAGAACAGCAAGGGGATACACTGTAGGATCTGACAAAACGCCATTCATGGGATACCTTGTCTGATCACACACACAAATCTAGTGGGAGTTTTATCTTCACCAGGCTCACAAGTCAGAGAAATCTTGAGAACAATCCTAGTACATATCCTCCAGGTGCAGCTGTAGTTTGCTGAGTGTTGTAAAACAAAATAAAAAGATGGAGAAATCAGAAACTAAAAATGCAGCAGAGTGAAAGAGCCTTTCCTGACTTCATTGATACAGCTCTGCTTTTACACCTAATTCTTTACATGAAACTGCTGCATTGCCTAGGAGTTATATTATGATTGGGCACCTATAATTTCTAAGGAACAAGACCTATAATAAAAAAGTGAACATGAACACTGTGAATTTCCTTTTACTTCACATGCAGATACATCTGATACCTGTGGTTTGGGACTGTTCTTCACTTGTATTTTTATTTTAGAAAACATGCTGCCTAATATAGGTACGATCTGATTATTTCTGATCGTCTGTCTCACCTCTTCAAGAGAATGGCATGTTAATCTGCATTTCCTTTCCCATATAGACATGAATATATTGCCAGCTGAATGAACAGAAACCAGATTTCAGCAATGCACTCATGGTTCTGAACCTCAAAAGCAATGCACAGCAGAGTCTGAAGCTGCAAACTAGAGAGATTTCATGGAGCTTTGTCCCTGATTATTTTTTTTCAGGTATTATGCATACATGCATACATACATACATATGTACATACGTATGTATGTATATGTTCATATGCAGTCAAGGACATGTAAGAAAGTATCTCTAAGTAGAAGAAAACTTTAGCATAGCAATGCATCTTGACATGTTTGTTCACTTTCTGAATCTTTATACCATCATTTCTTATATGATTAAAACAATTCAAAACTGGGATTTCCACTGTTCTCTGTAAAAGCAAAGACACTTGCTTTTACACCATACCTTGGATATCTAGTTTTCGCATCTAACCTAAGCTGGACATACCTGTACAGTCAATGCAGAGCTAGAGGAAGAAGCACACCCTGAATTTTAGGCATTCAAGATAAGATCCCTCTCTAAGGAAAAGAGCTGCATCAGTGACATGACATAGCCCCTGGTTAGTCATTTCTTTTGGGAGATTGCCCTCATGAGGATCTGACATTACCACAGTACTGAAGCAGGCTCAAGAGAAGGTCAGCACTCTGTGACCATGTCTGCTCTAGGACTCATAATGTATGTGTATAACTACACCAAGCTAAAACATATCCACTGATTTAAACTCCACTATAAAGCTGACCCCTAAGATCTCGGAAATTTGCCAGGGCTCAGCAGAGGAGTGACTCGCAGGTTCAAATATAACACTAAAGTCAGAGGAAGAAGCAAAGGACATTTGAGAAACATACTCCCCTAGCTATTATTTCAGTTTTCAGAATGTTTTAGTTATGGTAGCAGTGAATCTGGACTTATTTTCAAAGCTTTTTAAACAGTGAACTTTCTCCTTCGAAGAAAAAAGAAACTTAGAAGACTCAGACAGACTTCCTAGATTTAAAATACATCACTGATTCATTTTCCTGCTGTAGACAAGTCACTTTAATAAAGGGACAAAGAAATAGTCTGAAGCTTATAAATCCCACTCTATAGCTGTAAAATAACATTTCCACATTTTTCTCTAGGTCTCTAAGAAAGGAATCTCATGTGTCCCATCTATCTCCTCCTTAATTATTCATTTTTGCTACACATGAACCTAGGAGATTTTTCCATAAAATAAATAAAACACAAAATAAATGCCAAACATAAAAAAACTTCATTAAAAACTATTGAAATTGTTACCCCCCAGTGATTACTGCTATGAGAAACTGAGTGACATTTTATAGTTTAACATTCCTTTCCAACAACAACTTTATTAGGATAAACCATAATTCAGCATTTTCTCATATTTTTAGTGTGAATCATAATGCTGCGTAAGTGCAGTCTGTTGTATACCTAGCACCCAGCCAAAGAGCAAATTAGTTTGTAACCACTCCTACAGATATGTTTGGACAATCTAACAGATTTTTAGGAGACCTTCTCTAACACACAAGACCTCATAGCAGCCTTCCAGTATCTGAAGGGGGCCTAGAGGGATGCTGGGGAGGGACTCCTCATTAGGGACTATAGTGAGAGGACAAGGGGTAACGGGTTCAAACTGAAACAGGGGAAGCTTAAGTTAGATATAATGAAGAAATTCTTTACTGTTGGGGTGGTGAGGCACTGGAATGATTGCCCAGGGAAGCTGTGAATGCTCCATCCCTGATGGTGTTCAGCGCCAGGCTGGAGAGAGCCTTGGGTGGCATGGTTTAGTGGGAGGTGTCCCCGCCCATGGCAGGGGGGTCAGAACTAGATGATCTTAAGGTCCTTTCCAACCCTGACTATTCCATGGTTCTTTGATTCTATGAGCTATTAATGGAGGTCTTACTCCAAAGTAAAAGATTTTTGGGCTTTGCTATTTCCAAAAATAGCTTACTGATTCTGAACATTTTGGGGATATTGCTATACCTAAAAGCCAGCTCTTGTAGAGTATGGCATTTTTTACAGGCAATAGTAGGCAGTGGCCCTTCTGGAATTTATTTATTTTTTTAAAGAAAAATAAAAAAAACCCCCACCAGTTTAAAAGTTCCTTCTTTTCTCAATAACATGTAGTTTTTAAGTCAGATTTGTGAAGTACAATATACCAACCTCTCTCTGATAGCTAACCTCTTTTCTTCAGTTATTTTCCTCTATAAAAACTGTTTTTCAGACAACCCAGGAAAATGTAACGACAGTGATATTGTGACATCGAAAGAGGGTGAGAAGTACATCCTGTCCTTAAATCAGTTAGCAGAAAATGCATCTAATGATGCAGGACAAAAACTGAAAATCAAGAAAGGCATGAGATTAGGCTGGTGAGCACTGTACTTGCACTGATGCTGGGTGAACACCCTAATTCCCCACTTACATCCCCACCCTAATTCCCTAAGTACTTTACAGCTACTTACATCCCATACCATCACACCTTCTTCCCTAATATTAGGCAGAGTGCCCACCTACACTTCATTCTTGCAATCCCCAAAGACCAGTTTCCAGGCTGGTGTGACAGCACAGTAAAGAAGCCCTTGTGTTCATTTGAACTATACCATGAACAGGAGTGGCATAAGTAGGATGAATGTTTCATTCTTTTCTCCGATGATTCCAATGACATATCCTCTGCAGGATGCCTTCTGTGTTCTGCAGCCCAGCTTTCTAGTATACTATGTATTGTTATGATGAGGAACAAAATATGCAAAAATACGGATTATTTACTTATCATAACTGAGATTTTCTGGATTTTCCCATGCTCTGAAAATGTAAACATAATCATGCAAACAATATTTGTCTTCTCCTGAGGTGGTTTTGAACCAAAACTTGAAGAAGAAAGATTTACACAGCCTTCATGTGCACAGCATGCAGCAGTGTAACAAAAAGGCACAGTATTATTCTTCCCCCTTCCATATTTAAACTTGCATCGTATCTCACATACAGTTATATTTGCTCTCAATATCTCTGGCAGATGTACTGGGGTGAATGACGCAATTAAAAAAACAAAATTCCTATTTCTTCCAGATGCCGATTTTCTCAATATTCAGTCACTGGAAATACATTTACTTTCTACTCTGTGGTGTCGAGCAGTTAGCACACCTTCTGGGTTCTATTTCACAAAATTTCCACAGTTAATCTGACACATGCCAGTGCATCTTAGATGAAAGTTTAGCAGCAGTAATCTTTCATTTCTATCAGCAATAGTAAATTTTCATAACATAAAAAAGCTGAGCAAAGTTTTAAATAAGTATTCTATTGTAAAAAACTTCTCATTTTGCTGTTCATAGGTAAATACTTTCTGCTGTCTTCTTTTTAAAAATTTACTTTGGTTTTCCCTACTTTTCCGGCACACTGAAGGAATTTAATGGTGATTTCAGTGTTTTCTATGATTCATTCTTTCCACTGAGATTGAATTACAGGATTAAATGCTTCATCCTTGCTCTCCTCTCACAAGAGACATATAACCTTGGGTTCAGATTCTGGATCCTACATATTCTGACCTTCCCAGCAACTTCGTCAGTCTCTTATAACACCTATCCCTCCTCTCACGCATGGTCCTGGAGCACAGACTCATCTGAAGCAATTCTAATACATTGCACCTAAAAATACAGTGACACAATGCACCCAAGATTTGTGTTGGTCTTAGCAGAATGCTTTTCTTGGGCATATCATTTGCACAACCCTGCATTCAAGCAGAATAACCCATGCATTCAGCTTTATACTTCAGTCATTCAAGGACACTTGAAACTGAAGCCAAAAGTATTTTGCAAAAAGAATTCTAAGTCTACTGTATTTGCTTGAGAACAATTTGGGTGGAAGAGTTTTACAAATCTATGGGGAAAAAAAGAACAAGACTGACTTGGCAGCTCCTGCCTCAGCCTACTCATCACTACTGACAGAATTCTTGCTCAGCATGGTAAAAGAGAGCTGCACAAAGCAGACTGCTCTTTTATGATTTTCCTGCTTTCTGTATCTAAACCCCCAAGATAGCCTCCATTTTCCTGCAAGTATACCATGGATTTGCTCCCATTTATTTGAAAAAGAGTTTTTTTCTTGGTCACAGTTAAATGGTACTTTTACACTTCAAAGGGAAGGTCAAAATTTCCGTATTATGCCTCTTCAAATTTCAAGAACTCTTTCTGGCTCTCTGTGTATTTCAGCTCAACAAGGAGAAATGGAGCAAACGTCAAATCCAAGTTTTACAACCAAACCTTTTTTAACATAACAGAGTGACATTTGCAGAATGATATGCAGATATAAATGAATCCGTCACAGACCAAATTTCAGTGGCTTCCGAATTGCAACATGAGACTCCATTTGAACAGTAGAAATAAAATTAGACCTTTACAATTTTATTCCGACATTATGACCCTGATAGAGAAGAAGAATTACTAGGCGGATAAAAGAACAATATCCAAACTGAGCCCTCCTGCTAAAAGACTTCCCAAAAGTTCCAGAAGCTTTCCAACAGGTTATAAACTCTTTGGCATATGAATTCAGGGAATTACTTACACCTACACTGAAAGCTTGAGTTCCCACTTTGTGAAAGGAATGAGCCCGGAATGGTGATTCAGAGCACCTAAGAGAGATGCCTGAAACTAGACATTGTAGAAAATTCCCTGAGTTTTCAATTAAGTTTGAAAAGCACTTAGTGTTTTGCAAAGCTCCCATGAACAGATAATAAGCGTTTCTAAAACACTACAATGGTCCACATAAGCTATTTCATCAGTGATGATGACCTTGTGCATTTTTCTTTCACCCAAGTCTCTCATACCTCTGTGTTCATAGGCATGCTCATGTGCATTCATATATACACAGGCTTTGCTGCTTTGGATCTGCTGGTTTGTGCAGCTTAGGCTCAGATCAATTCCCTTATCTTCTGAAAAGATGAGATCCTTTTATAAATTTACATTAAGTTCTTTACAGTTGACTCGATGATCTTAAAGTTCTTTTCCAATCTAACTGATTCCATGATCCTGAATCTCAACGACAGTGGAAGACTGCCCCAGTGAACCTTAAAATGGTAAATCCTCCTCAGAACAGAACTAAAAATTTTTGTTCAGAAAGAAACTTCATAAATTCTAACCCAAAACACAGAGAAGATTTTCTCCTGACATTCCCAGAATAGCTGACTATTTCTGAACATTTTCTTGGCACTTGCATGACCAAAGAACAGCTGTTATAAAATATGACATTGTACAATCAATCACTTAAGACTGCTATAGAGTAAATTCAGTGAAGCCTGTCAAGAGATTAGGCCATAGTCTTTAGACATAATCAGCAGAACATTACTGCAGATGAAAATTAGATTAACATATCCCCTGAATGCTATAGAAATAATCTCCACATGGGATGTGATTTTCCAGACACAAACCTCCCAACCTGAGTATGTGAAATCCCCTGAGCTGGATAATGGTGTTGTACAGTAGATACCAGCATACATATGGGGCTGGTATTCCAAACTGCATGTATGGAATGTATATTAGAAAGCCTGAGGGGCAGCGCAGACAACCCTAAGACTAGTGCTGGCATACCTGGCCTCCATCCACGAAACCAGATCTGGACTTTGAAGAATTTGCCCTAATCCTGCAATTACAGTAATTTTACATATCTGGGTACTGTTAAGGATCTAATTATAATGTGATATTTGACTCATTATATTTGACCTATAAAAAAGACGTGATCTTAACATGTTATATTTGGGGAAAATATAATGTCAGGGAAACTGTAAACTGTTCGGATTTTCTTTTTAATTATATTCTCGTTTGATAATCCCAGACATTAATACAATTTTATGAGAGTTTTCCTGAGGAAAAAGATGGAGGGGAAAAGTTGTCATACCAGTGAAGAAAAACCTGCCTGGTCTCTTTGCAAAAGAAATCTGACCTCATGATCTTAAACATTAACTCTGGACTAGTCATGACCTTCCAATATACTTCAAGGTAATCCTACCATCTCAGCTGCAAAGCTGTTGGAAGTCCCCAGCACATCTCCAACAATGCATGTCAAATTCCAAGGCTGGAAACTTCAACCAGAAGGCACATTCACAGCTTTCCTGAATATAAGGTTTCACACTTTTGGAATAACTCTGTAGACTCTGATACCAGCATTAAATATTTATATAAATAGACAGAGAATGGCATTTCTGATTTGTGCAAACTCACTCTGATATTTACCATTGAAATTTTGTAATAATTTTCCCATTTACAAATCGTATCCTACCCATCTGTTCTAGAAGTACCCACTTTAAAGACAGTGTCGCCAATAGAGCCAATGAGAAAAATGTTTCCAGAAAGGGAGAAGGGTCTAGCGAGTGGGCATGGGCAGACACAGCAACCCCATCAGCTTACTGTGGCACAGCATCCTGCTTCGTGGTGCGTCATAGGAGTCTTCAGGTCACTAAATAATCCTTCTCTTCTGCCCTGATCACAATTGGATCTAACATTAATTGTTTTCCTTTTCTACTCTAAGGAAAAGTTTATTTAAGATATTATCTATGACAGGATATACATTTAGGCAAATCAAAAACTCAGAATACAACTGTAAGCCCAGAAAATGATATCTTAAATTTGGAAATGCTAACAAAAATATACTACTATATGCTGCATTAATTGAGCACTTCAGTTAATGAAACAAGAAGGAAAACTCTCATCAACAGATCCAAGAGAGGGACATTATTAAACCAACACTAATTGAATGGAGATGGCCATATAGAGGGGCTAACAGTTTCCTTCTTACTATTTCAATGAGTTGAAGCAAAACTGTGGCATGTAAGTGTAAGCACTGTGTTTCCCTCTCTATAAGGATAAAGGAATTTATTGAATGCATTACTTACTATACATAACAAACCAACAAGACTAATTTGAAACCTAGAATACAAAACTGGAAAAGCAGATATGACTCTCATATTAGGGAAATGTCAACATTTATTCATGATAGGAAAAGCAAAAGCAGTGTAAGCATACTCTTGGTATTTTTTCAGTCCTAACATCTTACAATATTGTCCTAACAAAAACAAAACCAAAAACAACAAAAAAAAAAAAAAAAAAAAAAAAACAAAAAAAAAAACCAAAAACAAAAACAAACAAAGGGAAATCTTAATCTTCCAAACCAGAAATAACCTAAAAAAGCCCAGCTAACTGGCAGGCCAGCTATCAAAGGAAAGATAACATTACTAGGAAATGAAAGAGATGAAATGTTTAAAAGTTTTGCATTTCTAACTGTAAAATCAACCACATAACTTTTACACGAATATAACCTTTTGTGCAACCATCTCCTTTCCACCGCAACACAAATCTGAATGTATTTAAGGAAAAGATCCAGAGTACACACACATGGAAACATAATACAAATTTGACATTGGGATTAGAAGATCAGGCCCAAAATACTGAACTGCTAAACACTTCCCTTTTACTTGTCTTAGGAACATCAAGAAACCATAATACTTGCCCAGTATTTTTAAGTGGCCACGATAAAGGAAAATGCATGATACCTGGTTGCAACTTTCCAACTTCTCTAGCTATGGATGCCTCAAGGACAGCCAAGTTTCATCACCACAGTGGTGATGGAAACGGGAACAAAAATGACAGCAGCCATTTGCAGCTGGCAGCGGAGAGAAGAAACAGGCATAACTCTTCTATTGCCATGATTTCTGCACCCATGTCGCAGTGAACCATCTGAACCATTGGCATCTTGGCAATCAGAGAAAATTATTTTCCTTTATACCCCTGCAGGACTCCAAGAAACATTATCTACTAAATTCTAACAGATACTGCATTAACATTTTAGATTGCAGTGACAGATACTGGTATGAAAGTTTTCGACTGTTCTATTTTATCTTTAAGCAAATGGCAATTTTGGGATAGGGTTCTGATCCTGATATAACTGAAACTTGCAATTAATACCCAAGCTAGATAAGAACATCTAATATCATTCTTCCCCATGTCTGCTAAAATAACTATCATCTTCCTTTGTTTCTATATTTAAACATTAATTACACTCAGAATTAAGTTAGTGAAAGTTGCACACAAAGCATTCTCATTTAAGTGAATCTATTTCTGGGATGAACTTCCACAAGAGATAAGATTATCCTTGTTTGAGACATTTAGCAAATATGGCCAAAAATTCTGATGAAGCAAGACTGATAGATCAGCAGTAGTGGATGCCTCCATCTAATATTCTGACAGAGCCCACTCACACCTTCCAACCTCACCTGGTAGCTCTTAAGGCATCCTCACACATCTGTGTGTTTGCAACTTCCCTCATCAGTTTTATTCCCTCTATCCAGTAAAGAACATGGGAATATGCAGAACAACTTTTATATCCCTTGACAAGCACACACAAACAGAAGGTGCATGTTAGCCACATACTATTTCCCCACCTGGTCAGATCCATCATCAAATATTACGGTACAGGCACTTCAAAAAGTGCAAGCTAAAGAAAAAAACTCTAGGAATGTAGATCTTAAGCAACAAAATTACAGGCAATCTCCTAATTTTCCTAACTAGACAACATTATTTAGCTGTAATATGTTGTAGGTATTTACCTGAGATTCTGAGCATTGTGGTCAAAAATCTGAACATTCTTAATGCAATAAAAAGATATCAGAGTAAGGCACCGATAAAGCCCTTCTGAATGACTGAAACTTCTAGTTTGATTCCCAGCAGTAGAACCAGTTAAATATATTCTGGAATGTTCCAGCTGAAGTCCAAGAACTTCTTTCATAGAAAATGCAATAAGACCAAAGTCAGCAAAAGGTCTGTTGTGGATCTTTATTACAGATTACCCTAAAACTAAGACTAGTAATTCAAAGTCATTATTAATTATAAACTAGACACAAACGTATTTTAAAACAAAGAAAACTCAGTGGTGCTGAGTAAAGTCGAACAGAAATGGAAAATCTTAAAAATCTACCCTTGGTGGAATGGTTTCCTCTTTATAAATCTGCCCTCAGACCAGAAGCCCTCAACAGGGTCACATCTGTCTCCTTAAGTCCCTTTCCTTCTATAACCTCAAAAGGCTGTAGCTGTTTGTCTCTTCAACAGACTTCTAAACTGTCTCTCAGTCTTTGTTCCTGCTATATACAGGCTTTATGACAGCTAGCCTCTGTCCTTTTCTACCTGACCAGCCTTGTGCTCTGGAAGCTTTCTCCCAGCCCACTCAAGACAGTTTCCTTTTGGTCTATAGCAATCAGTCAGCACAAGAAAAACAAGGTCTTCTGCTCTGCTGCATCAGATTTAAACATACAGCAAACAGCAAATCAGGAAGACAAATACGCAGAACTAATCGTAAGTGCTCATAAGCACCTCCACCTAGGCATTGCCTTTAGTAAACTTCAAGGTACATTTACCCACATCATAATATACAGTACTTTTGGTAACAAATTTTTGTCCTGGCAGTCTAAGGAGTGCAAGCCAGTACTGGTTGAATACTGATATCTGAACAAGAAGTCACACATGCAGCAACAGATTTACGCATAGGGTGCTAGACAAATATCACTCAGTCAGTCGGTAACTGTAAGAAGAAAGTTTGGCTAGGAGAAAATCTATTGCAAGGATGAGATGATCAACATCTTTATGTCATAATTCACAACACTAAGAGTTTGGAAAGCATTGCACCAGATTCACCAGCATGCCTCAAGTCCCTCACACTGCCATAGTGATGAAAAAGAACCCCAAATACTGGAGAGATATTAAGGTTTGGAATAGTCCTGACACATCATCTATATGTAGAATGCAACGTTGTTGCAAGTACAGCATAAATGAAAATCATTTGCTAGCTTTTGAAATGCATTTAATGGTTTTCCCTGCCTACATGTATGGTATAGTTAGCTGATTACTTGAAAATATTTTTAGAAATAGATTGCATCTAACCTAGTTTGTTTAAATTTTGCTCTTTGGATGCATAATCTGGATGCATTTTTATTCCTGGCCATGGCAGAGGGGTTGGAAGTAGACTATCATTAAGGTCCCTTCCAACTCAAACCATTCTATGATGGCGAATGATGTTTAGCTGGCAAATGAAGTTGCTAAGCCACTGTCCATCATAACTGAAAAATCATGGCAGTCAGGTGAAGTTCCCAACGGCTGAAAAAGGGAAATATAACCCCCATTTTCAAGAAGGGGAAAATGGATGAGCTGGGGAACTACAGAGCAGTCAGCCTCACCTCTGTGCCTGGCAAAATCTTGGAGCACATTCTACTGACAGGTATGCTGAGTCCCATGAAAAACAATGAAGTGGTTGGTGACAGCCAGCACGGCTTCACTAAGGGGAAATCCTGCCTGACCAATTTGGCAGCTTTCAATGATGGGGTTAAAGAACTGATGGACAGGGGTAGAGCAGTTGATGTCATCTACCTGGACTTGTGCGAAGCACTCAACACTGTCCCGCATGACACACTTGTATCTAAATTGGAGAGACATCAGTTTGATAGGTGGACCACTCAGTGGATAAAGAACTGGCTGGATGGCCGCATGCAAGGAGTTGTGCTGAATGTGCAGCTGGAGACCAGTAACGAGTGGCGTCCCTCAGGAATCGGTGTTGGGACCGCTCTTGTTCAACACCTTTGTTGGTGACATGGACAGTGGGATTGAGTCATCCCTCAGCAAGTTTGCCAATAACACCAAACTGTGTGGTTCAGTTGATACGCTGGAGGGAAGGAATGCAGGACCTTGATACACTTGTGAGGTGGGATGGTGCCAACCTGATGAAGTTTAACCATGCCAAGTGCAAGGTCCTACATCTGGGTCAGAGCAATCCCACGTACAGCTACAGGACAGGCAGAGAAAATTCAGAGCAGCCCAAGAAGGACTTGGGGATGTTGGTCAATGATAAAATGAACATGAGCTGGCTGCAGTGTGCACTCACATCCCAGAAAGTCAACCATATCCTGGGCTGCATCAAAAGGAGCGTGATCAGAAGGAGGTGATGCTGCCCCTCTACTCTGCTCTAGTGAGACCTCACTTGGAATATTGTGTGCAGTTCTGGTGTCCTCAACATAAAAAGGACATGGAACTGTTGGAACAAGT
>JANRGW010013196.1:1880-22492 GCA_024733675.1 Psilopsiagon aymara
GCGGCCTGGCCGCGGCGCAGCGGCCGTGCCGGCGCGGTTGGCACTTCCACATGCCCGTGGAGCGGGGCCGCGGTGCGCGGAGCACGGCGCGGGGTTGCGGGGCCCCGCGGGGGGGGACCCCGCTTCGGGGCTTTTCCGCGGAGCAGGCGGCTCCGGAGCCTTCCCGAAGGAGCGGCGCCTCCTCCCTGTTCGCTCCGTCCTCCCGCCGTGGTGCCCTGGGCTGTGTTCTGCTTCTGTGTCTGCCCGGCTGTTTCTGGTGGGTGCTTGCGGACAAGCTGGGTCTTGCTGAACGCTGTATTTAGGCAGAACGGGGCAGGGAAGAGGTTCTGGCTTGGGTTCAACTTCAGGCGTAGCAAGCTTCGGTATCGTTGGTTTGTAAGCTCAAAATACGCCTTCCTCTTTAAACAATGAGGAAGCTGGGGCAGAGCGATGCCACTCAGACTTCCTTCCTGCTTTGTATTTGGTTTTGACACAGACATTCTTCTTTTCTGGAAAGCAACCAACCAACCTCCCCCTTATTTTCATTTCTTTAATTGCTGAGCTGTGGTTTTCCCACCTGGAAATGAAGTAAGAACCCAAATCTAGTCTTCAGGCTGTTGCTGAGATTCCATGAGGGTTAGTACCTCTGTTTCCCTGTCCTGTTGGCATTGTGGTTTGTTCCAAGTCAACAACAACTTTCTGGCCGCTTAAAGGAAAGTGGTTTTCTGGTTCCTTTTGAGTAGCTTTATCCTAATGCTGCATGAAGGAATGACTTCTTGTAAAGGGCGTTCCACTGAGCACTTGAAAGCTCTGAGAGTGGAATTCAGTAAGGCAGAAAATAAATTGTAAGTAGTTATTCAGTTGGACAGAGTTTGGAAATGAAATGGCATTTGTAAATCTGAAGGGGAAGAATACAACATTGCTTCGTCAAGTTCCACTTTGTATATCGTTTAGATAAAAGATTAAATGTATGTATCTGAAAAGGTTTGAATATTTGTCAACTTGTGTGTAAGGAGTATTTTGTATAAGCCATGACCAGGATGACTTGAGTGTATGTAAATAAATCTGTGCTTTCTTTGGCAGACCCCCCATGCTGGCCCGCCATGTGCAGAGGCTGGGCAGAGACTGCATCGCCCACTGGAATGGTTCTCAGATACTCACCGTGAACAACCCGGTTTACAGCTGTATGAGATGGGCCGGACACTATCCCTGGGCCTCATTTCCACTCCCTGTTCCAGCTGATTCCTCAGCAAACTGGAGACTCCCTCCATTTTTTGGACCTTGGAGACAGTTTCAGAACTATAATTGGCAGCTTGATAACTTCATACAAAGTTCTTGCTTTCACCTACCCAATCCCAGTATGAAATCTGAGGGAGAAGAGCCATTGTCAAAGAAGAGAAGACTCAGTGGCCACCATGATACTTCAGCTCCTGAAAAAGAAACAAACTTCACTGATCAGAAGGAAGCGGTGTGTCTTTCCGTAGCACACAATGAAGAAAAACATGGAAGCAGGAAAGGTAAAAGGTGCTCTTTGCTCATTTTCCTTCTTTATCTGTAAATCTAAACCCATCTAACAAGCTATAAGCAGTCTTGCCTGCACCTTTTGAGTTACTTTTTTTCTTGTCTCCTTGATCAAGAACTCATCTGCCTTAAAAGCCTTACAGTTTGTAATGCTGTTCGGTGTGTCACGCTTGTGCTGCCACACAGCCTGCCAGCGCTAGGTTCACTGTGACTGGAAGTAGAACACAGCTATGGATTGCCCTCCTGGGGAGTCCTAAGTGTGGTTCAGACAACTCTCTCAGGTGTTTTTTGCCAGATCCTGTCTGTGATCTTGGGAATCTTAAAGCAAAAAGCTGTAGGTAACTTGCTGCAGGGCTGAGCTGGGCTGCAGTTGCATAGCTTCGTTCCTGGTGCTGTACCTGAGCCTGTAAGCCCTGCTGGACCTCAACTGGCTTCTTTCCAAGCTACTTGGCTCACGAATTTTGCAAGTGGAGAAATACATATCTGAAAAATAATTGGATACTTAATGATGGGCAGATACATTCTTATAAACTTTCATATAATAAGTATGAAACTAGGAATGGCAGAAGGGCAAAACAAGCCTTTTTAGAGGTTGTTGGTAATTCTGAGGCTTATTAATGTTTTTGATTTCTCGATCTCAAGTCACGTTCATTATCTGGTTTGGGACCCAGTTCCAGCTTATGTCTTGCATTTTTCAGATTGTATACAGGCTAGAGGTGAACATGTAGTTTGATTTCTAACCCTTTCCTAGTCGTGTATAAGGAGATCAAGATGCCCATGTCATGTTCTAAGGGTATATCTCAGACTTACATACCTCACCTCCATTGAGGAGGTAGTGGCAGAAGGCAGCATAACACTGGGTCAGCAGACTGGATTTGGCTTTCCAGTTTGACAGCGTTTCTACAGGGAGCAGCAGGGTGGCGTAGTCTGACCACAACCATTTCCGTAGGACATACCAGCTGCCTAATTTCAAAGTAGTTTGAAATGCAGGGCATCTAATGATTTTGTGCTGTGTTTTGGGCTTGGCTTTGTTTGGTTTGGTTTTTACTGATGCTTATATAAAGTTCATCTTAGACCATGGTCTAAATCACTGCTAGTCAAATAAGCTTTTAGAATTAAGCAATGACAAACAGTTGTCAGTGGAATGATTTCTAAGAGCAGTGAGAACTCATACTGTGTATTGCATATTTTCTGCTTCATGTTCTTTAACAGGAACCATCAAAAGACACTGGGAGTATTTCTGCCAGCACAGCAGAACAGTGAAGATCATTGGAAATAAAGAAACTGACCAAAGCTGTACAGAAAGTGAGGCAAAATTTGATTTTACAGTCATGTCCTACAATATCCTCTCACAGAATCTGTTGGAAGATAATTCCCACTTGTACAGACACTGCAGGCAACGACTGTTAATCTGGACGTACAGATTTCCCAACATTCTACAAGAAATCAAACAGCTGGATGCAGATGTGAGTAGACAATGAGTATGTGGACATTTCTTTAGGACTGATAAACTGCAGTAGCAAATTGTTGCTGTTCTTTTTGATGGGTGGGTTGTCCATTGAATCCAACTGAGCTATTAGTTATGCTTAACACTAGTTTTGATTTATGCTTAATCAGTTAGTGTGTTCATCTGAACTTGGAGCAAAGCCAACTCTGCAGTACATACCACTCAAAGTTACCTTTTTTTGTCCATAATTCCTGGAATGATCTTTTTGGCATAACTTTATTACCCTTCAGGAACTCAGTCCTTTGTCAGAGTGCTAAGGTGGTTGTAAATCAGTACTGCAGTGTACAGACAGAAGGCTCCAAGGTGTCCAGAACTCTCTTAATGGAGTTTTTTGAGGTTGATCTTTGGTTCAGGAACCTTGTTGTTCACTCCATACTTAATGGAAATGTGCCCTTGGCCTCTTCATCCCACTGCTGTAGCTTCTAGTCCTCCCCTAAACTGCTGGGAATGTATGAGCAGGTGTCTACTTCGATTAAACTGAATTTCACATCTGAAAATGTACAGCTGGCTGAGTGAGGGTGGGAGGAATTGGAGCCATCTTCTCAATCTTAAGGAGAACTTTCCATAGGAGAGTGAATCCTTTTGTGGAATTATGAAGGCAAAAAGCCTCTGAATTATTATTTTTGTAGTATACCCATACAGAGTGTCCAACAGAGATGATATGGTGATATTGTGCTGTACTTTCTAATCTTTTAATTGTGAACTTTTGCTTCAGGTACTCTGTTTACAAGAAGTCCAAGAAGACCACTACAGGACAGAGATCAAGTCAAGTCTGGAATCCCTGGGTATGATGACACTTTTATGACCAGTGTGTTGTCTTCTTCCCTGTCCCAGTAACTATTTTCCTCAAAAACCTTAAATTAATAGAATCAAGTTTGCTTCTGTCACATTTAACAATGTTGTGTACCCCCTTTATAAATTTACTAAGTGCTCTTTTGAAACTACCTTAGTGTTTTGTATCAGAGTTCCTGTTGGATAGGGTTTTTTTCTAGGGTATGTTTTTCTGGCTTGAAATCTCCCAAACATCAACACTAAACCATGGTCAGTTAATATAAACTTGTTTTTATACAGTACTATCAGCCTAAATAGCAGTGTCTTACCACCCTCCTGAGTGAATTTATGGAAGGAACATGTTGCTAGGGATGTGATTCCATGGTGGTTTAAAGGGATCTAAGTCTCCTTCCAGTCCCAGGGCCCCCCTTGATTCCTGGCACAGGTTCTTGTCTGATGCCAGGGGTAGCTAGTTCAAGGAGCAGCACTGGATTGATGCTCTTTCCTTCTTAGTTTGAGGCAGCCTAGCTCCCAGAACTGAATGTAAAGAAGGTAGAGTAATGGCAGTACAGATTTATATCCACCTGAAATGTGGAACAACACTGTAAGGCCAGGCTTGTCTGGGCAGCTGAGCTTCCTGCTGCTGTACATGTGGATCTGGAGCTTGCTGTAGCTCTTCCTCTTCCCCTCCCTAGCTCTCAGATGCGTGTTCTGCCCCTTCTCCTGGGCTAGTTCTGGTACTCACTAGACTTTTACCCTGGTGAAATCCAGCAGTCCAGCAGAACACTATCCAGACTAATTTTATTTTCCTGGATTAGTTTCTGTTGATACACTGAGTTAGCAGTAAGTGCCACGACAAGTGGCAGGAGCACGTGGCCTGGAGCTACGTAATTGTGTAAATGTATTTGAGACCTTTATGTTTGAGACCTTTGTTCTATGAATCCTTTAAGGTTATGATTTATGACTTGCAGTTATTATTGCTTTTGATTGGAACACTTCACTGGTGTAATTCCTAAACCACTGTGGTTTAGGAATAACAGGAAAAAACTCCAGGAAAAAAATACACAAGTCCACTTGTATGTGACTTGTGGGGCTTCTTTCTTGGTTTGGTTTGGTGGTTTTTTTACTCCACAGGAGGAGAGAATCATAAACTGAGAACCAGACTGGTTTGGGTTGGAAAGGACCTTAAGATCGTCCAGTTCCAACCCTCCTGCCATGGGCAGGGACACCTCCCACTAGACCGTGTTGCCTAAGGCTTTGTCCAGCCTGGCCTCCAACACTGCCAGTGAGGGGGCATAGGAATGTGCCTGGTATCTTAAATAGATGCCAATACATCACAAAAGGTATTGGAACAGGTTTCCCGTAGTATCTAAATTGCAGCTACACAAGGAAAAAGGTTTTTTGTTATTTCTTGAGATAATCTCTATTTATACAATGATATTTTTGTTTGTCATTGCCTCTCTTTCAGGGTATCACTGTGAGTATAAAATGAGGACAGGGAGGAAACCTGATGGCTGTGCTATTTGCTTCAAAACTTCCAAATTTAGCCTGATTTCATCAAACCCCGTGGAATTCTTTCGCCGTGATATTCCACTCTTGGACAGGGACAATGTGGGATTGGTGTTGCTTTTGCAGCCTAGATTTCACTGTAAAACTAGTGCTGCAATCTGTATAGCCAATACACATCTGCTGTATAACCCAAGGCGCGGGGACATCAAGCTGACCCAACTTGCGATCCTCCTGGCAGAGATTGCTAGTGTTGCTGCTCAGCAGGATGGTACCTTCTGTCCAATTATCATCTGTGGTGACTTCAATTCTGTTCCTGGTTCTCCATTGTACAGATTTATAAAGGAAGGGAAGTTAAATTATGAAGGACTTGCTATAGGAAAGGTAGGCTATGCTTTTCACTTCTCACAAGTAAAGGTTGATGCTGATTAAAAGTATTACAGGATGTTGGTATAGCCGTGTTTAAGCATCCCAGTTGTTAACTAGGATAAAATAAGTACTTAAGCAAACACCTACTGTGTACTCCATTGAAAGATGACTCTTGTTTTAGATAAACTTTGAATTACAGTAGCTAGAATAATTGTAAAAGCAAAAATGCAATTAGATGCTGAATCTAAACTGTTTCAGGTTAGATAGGTTTTGTTGTAACCTCTTGTTATGTAGCTGTTGATGTATCAAATGCTATTTAATAGAAAGTAACTGGAGTACATACAGTGAGAAAACGGGGAAAAATAGCCCCACTGGTGTCTGTTGCTATTGAGTAGTTGTTTCAAGCTATGTGACTTGCTCCCAGAAGAATAAGCATTGTCTGCTGGGGAGTTGTGTATACTCAGTCCTGTTATGTTGATAAGTGTTCTTGGTAGTATCTCAGCTTAGTGTCACAAGAACTGGCTTGAAAAATCGGGTAGCTGCAAAACCAAAGAGGGTGTACATAAGGGATGTTATTACTTTGACAAGCCATTATAAAAGACTTATTCTAAGGGGCTGTGGCTTTCCTTTGCTTTAAACTTTAAATAAAAAGTCCACTCATTTCTTGTTGTTTTTCTTAGGTCTCTGGACAAGAACAGTTTCCAAGGGGCCAAAGAATTTTATCTATTCCAATCTGGCCCCCAAAATTGGGTATTTCACAAAACTGTGTGTATGAAATAAAACAGCAACAAAAAGAAGAAAATGCAGGTCAGTTGCTGGGCTGATGAGTTTTGTGGACCTTTGAAAACATCATTTGGGTAGCACTGAAAAACACGCTCTGTTCTAGTGGAGGGGGAAAGCAGTGAGTCTTTAGCTTGCCAAACTTCCCTGTTGGGCTCATTTGAGTGTGAAGTTATGGCTCACATAAGCATTTGCAAATTTGAATCTTTAGAAGGCAATAGTTAGAAATTGCCATTCAGGAGCTGGTGCATAGTCTTTAAACTACTGTGATTGAGTCATGAAAGCCAGTTGTGCTGTGACTGGGAAAAGAGAGATGGAAGAATGCAGCACATGTATGTAGTGCGAACACACATTCTGCTTAAGTGGTTATGTATCACAGTGAAGGCACTTCATGGAACAAGTGGGAAGAGCAAGTGGTTCCTTCCTTACTACGTCTTTCCACCCATTTTAAATGAATGGGACATAATTTGGAAGTCTTTGAAGAGCATATTACAAATGGAACAGAAGAATTTAATCCAGTTTGTATCTTGCCTGCTGAAAAGATACTTGTCTCTAGCTTTGCTTTTCTGTAACTCTTCAATATTGGTCTTGCTTACATCCTATTTTTAAATGCAAATTGAATGTGTTTTTGTTTTACAGGAGAAAAATTGGAAGCAGGAAAACTGGACAATGCTCAGGAGATTTTAATAGCATCTGAAAAGTATGTGTTGGGGGATAAAAAAATGGAATTCCTAGTTTGAGGAGTATGTGCTTAGACCAAACTTGTTTCTGATTCCAGATGTGGATAAAAGATGCTCACCCAACCCAGTCTGCCCAGCTGGGTTAAAAATCATCATCTATTTAAACATACAAAGGCTGATCAAGCAGCAAAGGAGTAGAACTGGAATTAATGGAGTGTGGGTTCTGTAGGAACCTGCAGATACTGTTTCAGAATGCAGAGGCAAGGTGTCAGTGCTGTTTAGGGGCCACTTTCTGTCTGCTTATTAGAAAATGCCTCTGACATTTTTGGCTACGTAGAACATTTGCTCTGTAGTGACATTGTAGGAAAGCTGGGAACTTCTTCATTGCTCGTTCTAGGAAAGACAAGAAAATAAGGTTCTTTTCTTTGTTTCCTGTTTAGGGTGTCTTCAAAACTTCAGCACCATTTTAAGTTGTCTTCAGTCTATTCTCATTACTTTCCTGAAACTGGGATCCCAGAAGTAACAACTTGTCACTCCCGAAGTGCTGTCACCGTGGATTACATTTTCTATTCGGCAGCAAATGATGATACTGCTGCCCAGCCAGGTAAAGAAACAACTTTCTAATAGTTTTCAACAAGTGCTAAATGGGAGCATTTGGATGCTGTTCCAAGGGAAATGCAGTGATAATTCAATCCATATGAATTAGCGTAGAGGTTTGTGGTAGTGCTTTGAATGTCAGCTGCTATCTGAGAAATGGGGCTGGGCTTGTGATCTCACCGCAGTTGGGCTTCTGCTGCCATGCAGGGCAGACTTTTCCACGTAACTGAACATTGCTGTAGTTGCCATCTCAGCATGGAGAAGAGACCTGAGGCCCCAGAAAAGCAGCAGTGTAAGCAGCACCTGAGAATTAACTCAGTAACTCCTGCAAGATGGTGGTGAGCATACCTCCAACAAAGCAGTGTTTCCAGTCACATCCAGTCATGAAAATGGTGAAGAGCAGTTTAAGACGTGCATTAAAAGGGTTTCTTAGTTACTTCTCAGATAAATAGTCTTGATGTAACGCCTGTCAAGTAGATGACTTCTGTGCTCTCTTGCTCTCAGAGCAGTCACTTGCCTGTGCCCAGTTGTCACACTCTTGATTGTAGTAGCAGCTAGAACTCACCAGATGGTGCAAGAAGGACACGGTACCTCTGTGGGTGTATTTCTTGATGAGTAACATATCCATCCTTTACTGCTTTGTGTTCTTACCGTGGATACTTTGCAGCAGTGTGCTTTCCATGCCACCATCCAAGGTCACTGCACAGTGCAGTGCCAACAGATTAACAGCTCTGCAGAGCTTGGAATAAAGAAACCTGGATTCTATTCCTGCTCCCACTGTAGACTGCAACTGATTTTTATAAATTAACATTGTTTTTAATATGTGAAGTAAAAATTGCCCTTTCATTTCTCATGCATTGAGACTAGATTGTTAGAATTCAGTGAGTCAATGCACAAAAGTCTCACTTGTCATAACATACACAGTAGGTACTACCTTGATGTAAAATACCACGTACAAGAGCTTCACAATACAGAAATAAAAGCTTTGACTGAAAAAACAGGATATAAGAAGTATCTAAATGACTTCGGAATCCTTTGTGATTTCACAGTGCATCCTGTGCGCAATTTAATCTTCATTCACTTGCTTCTCTATTTTTGTTGCACCATCATTGCCCTTTCTGCACTTGTATTTCAAATAGATTCTTCATCCCACATCACAGTACAGAATGGGACAAACTTGGAGTTCTCAGACTAGGTTGAACTGGTGTAGTTTTTATTCATGAGTTCTTAGAAAGTAAGTAATAGTGGTTGCAGAGTGCTCTGAGCTGACATTAATGCATGCAGGCCAAGCTCTTTGCAGCAACAAACTGCTCCTTTGTAGACATGCAGGTGCTGTGCCAGATGATAAATTTGGCTCAAGGACGGGTGTGCTCTAAAGCTACCAAGGCATCTTTGCAGTGGAAGAGCTTTCTTCAGAGCAGCAGTAAACAGCTGCTGGGTTGTTACAGGGCTGCAAAGCTGGCAGGTGCCAAAGGAGTGAAGCTGTTGAACGATGTGAGGAGTTAAACAGTTGCTGGATAATCCTTTAAAATGTGCCTGCTGGTTAAGTACCAGCTTCAGCCAGGAAGTCCTGGAATTGCTGATCACTTCCATACAGAAAGTATTTTTGTCAAAGTTACAGCTGCTGTTCATGCTGGCCCTGAAAGCACTCAGCCTGCTCAGCATCATCCCTGTGCTCTGCAGGCAAGAGCTAGGGTTGCTGACTAGTTGACTCACTCAAGTAGATAGATCAAGAAGCCTAAATGTTTGGTGTGTCATGGAAGGTTCTTGTTCTCAATTGATTTTTTTGAGTTGGAAAAAACTTCTTATGATGGTTTTCTGCTTGGTTTTGGGGATTGCTTTTTGTTGTTGGTTGGTTTTTAGAATCATCGACTCAACCAGGTTGGAAAAGGCGTTTAAGATCATCAAGTCCAACTGTTCCCCAGCACTGCCAAGGCCACCACTGAGTTTTCTTCTTTAATGAGGGAACAAATATTTTAAGTAGGGTGTGTAGTAATAAAGGTTGGGCAGGGACAAGTGACATTAGAGTAGGGGTCTGCTACAGGCCCCCTGACCACGAAGACTGAGCAAGTGAGGTCCTCTGAAGACAGGTAGGAGCAGCAACAATTCCTGGTCCTCAGGGAGGGACAACACACCAGCAATAAGCAATCCAGGAGGTTCCTAGAATGTGGTGATGATAAATGCCTTCTGCAGGTGCTAGAGGAGCCAGCAAGAGGAGTGTTTTTTTGCTGGACCTTGTTCTCACCAACAAGGAGGGGCTGGTGGGGAATGTGAGGCTCAACATGTCTTTAGGCAATTAGGAGTAGGTAGTAGCCGGAAATAATGGAGGAAGATCCCTTTCTTATGCTGAACAGTTAGGAAGGGAAATGCCAGAAGGCTTTCACCCCTTATGATCAAGAGTTCCTGCCTGGTGAAGAACTGTTCTTGAGGATACGCAAATAAAAGGTTATGTGAACCAGTAACTCTCAAAAGATGCTGAATTTTGCAAGTGTCGCCTCTTCTGGGCACTGCTGTTGCGGTAAAGTACAGGCCTGGATTGAAGCTTTTTCAGAGATACAATGAATAACTTAATCCCTTTCTACCTCTGCAGAATGGAGGCGTAGTGTCCTGAGTGCTTTGAGCTGTACTGAATACAAGCTCTGCTGTGAGAGCAGTCATAAACCAGAAGAATTTCTGAACTCCTTAGTGGCGCTGTTACATGGAACAAAAATGAGTTTCAGATTATTTGTGCCTTAGGGTTTTCCTCTTTCCGCAGGTGTGTGAATGTCTCAGCTCACACTGATGAACGTTCCCATGTTTTGTTCTGCTTGTGTCTTAACCAGGAGCAGAGGATTCTTGTCGTGGAGGTCTGAAACTCCTTGGCAGGCTGGCACTTCTAACAGAGAAAGATCTTTGGACTGTTAATGGTCTTCCCAATGAAAATAACTCTTCTGACCACCTGCCCTTGCTAGCAGAGTTCAGGCTTATTGAACAGTAATAGCCAAAGGACTTTTTGTGTAGATGAAGTTACCTTCACCTTTTTGCTTCATGTGATGATCACTGTCTCTTTGAAGGTTAATTCAAGCACGTTGGTCCGTTTTCAGTCAGTTTTTTGCATGCTGAGTTGTTAGTGTTGGGTAAAGTAGACTTTTTAAGACTCTTTTTTTAAGTTTGAAATTACTTTATGAAGCCTTTAAGGCCAAAAGAGAAGATTTTTACATTTGCTTCCTCTTTGATAACGGAAAACATCTGTGCCAGCCTCAGAGGGGCATTATTTTTCACAGAGATGCTGTAAATGATTTTTATTTTAAATCGGAGTAAAAATGATTATTCTGAGAACCGTGTGCTGCTTCATAGAATAACGGAATGGTTTGGGTTGGAGAGGACCTTAAGATCCTCTAGCTCCAACCCCCAAGCAAAGGGGAGCGTGTTTGTGTGCACAACCAGCTTTCTAATGAGCAGAAAATCACGTTTCTCTACACCAGTGCTCTGTAGACACTCCTATCTAAATACTTCCGCAAAGGAATTCACTTAGGCTGTAGTCAGGCTGGAACCTGCAAGATTACACCTCCAAAGGAAGAAGACAGTTTTGCAGTAAGTCAAAGTTACTTCTTAAACTTCTAAAAGCTTAACTTTGGCTAGCATTCAATGGCATCTTCTTTAGACTACCTGAAATAAACACAAGTGTAATGAGCATGCAACCTAACAGAAACCTAATCTACTGTAGGAACAAAACAATCACTCCTTGACATCCTGAGGCTTCAAACACGTTGAACAACTGCGGGAAGGGAGTTTGGTTTGCCATTGAGTTATTAAAACTGGCAAGCTGTATATTAAAATGACAGATCCTAAGGTATTAAACGATCAAGATTTGTATTTACTCTCACAATGCACGGACAAACATACCATTTACAATGCTAAAAGATTACCTGAAGAGTAAACTTGCAGGAAACAAATTAAACTACGCGTGGGTATGTACGTAAAACTGTTTTAACAGTAACATTTGGAGAACTCTTTCCGTGTAGTGCTGGAAAAACTGCACCCACGTCCCTGAGATCACATTCAGATGTGTTTGGCTCCTAGAAACATTTCTTTGTTCATTTCTTTTCCTGACTGCAGAATTACACCTGCAGTTACTTTGTGCTGTGAGAATCATGCAGTAAGTACAGTGGTAACAACCACAAAATCAGTTGAACTGAAAAAGTACTTTAGTGTTCCATTACAAAATACCATTACTTACGAAATTATCCAGCTTTAGTCGCTGAGAATTTGGAGGGGGATGTATTTTTCTCATAAGTAATTGGGAATAAGGAACTTCTCTCTTCTTGAAGATGACTGCATATGCGATATTGGATGCTGTTTGATTTAAATACGAGTATTCTCAAAGCTGGAGCTGATAAGTGCAAGCATACTTGAATCAATGCAACAGATTTCTGGATACGTACAGGTTACAGCTAAAAAAGCTGTTGCAGTAACTCAGTTGTAGCAACTCTTGTAGCCTAGGTTAAAAGCAAGGAGCTTTGCTAGTCTAGGGGACCGTTGTGTTACCTCCACAGCAGACAAATGTGAGCTCCTTTGTGTCTGCACCCTTGCCAGCACACAGGCAGCTGAACAGGGGAAGGTAGGGAGCAGAAAAGTGCTGCTCTTTGCAGTAAGCTTTGTCACTCCTTGAATCTAGAAACAACAAATGGCTTCTCTGGAATAGAAACAGAATGGGATAAAAATTAACCTTAAGTCTTAAAAACAAAAAGCCTCTGAAACTACCATGATCCTTTTATTGAAGTTTCATGCTGTGCATAAGCATACAAGTGATGTAAAAAAAAAACCAACCCAGAAGTCATGCATGTTTTCTACATTATTTGACCACTTTTGCAGTCACTAGAACCACACTTAAGACAAATGCCATCATCGTGAAGGGTATTTCAGCTGAACAGCAAAACAGGAACCAAAAGCAATTTGTCACATGCCTCTACAGCATTCAAAAGTTTCAGTGCTAAGTTAGAGGTTAAAATAACTCAAGTGTGGTGGACAGTGGTAAAAACTATACACAACCACCATTACTTGAGCTGAAGTAAACCATGGTTTCATAGAAAAAGCTTGCAACGTATCAGGTAACTGTGCTATAGGCTCCAGCTGATCAAAGTAAGTTTTTCACATCATTTTATCCAAGGGATACATGAAAGAAACTTGTTTAGATCACAAGATACTAAACAGCACAAAGTTTAAAAGTGAAACGCTGCCACTGGTGTAAATTGTACAGGAATTCCTACCAAAAGAGTATTTCCCTCTTTTCAACTTCGCTCCTGAACCACAAAAATCCCTATGGTGAACACAGGAGTAGAAAAGTTGACAGAAGGAGGAATGGGAAAGGCCTCCCTGTAATTGATATGGTCGTTTGTATAAACAAGTGTATGTAATACATTAGACAAGTCTTTCTAGACTTTCTGCAGGCTCATTAGTAGAAAGCCTTCCACTGGTTGTAGAAGGTTGCTGGGTCATGGTATTGTCCTCCTGTCCCAGGTGCGGGAGATCCATTGACTTTTTTGAGCAATGAGGTCAGTGTACAAGCAATCATCTCTGGTATTCATTCAATTGCTGGCTGATACAAGTGTTCTAGGAGCTTAAGTCCTTCAGTTTGAGTAAGCATTATTGTCACTGTCTTGCAATCTCTTGTCTTCATCGAGACCCAAAAAAGTCAGTGCCCAGGAGGGGAGGTACACAAGGCCCATGGCAGTATTATCTACAAGCACAGCACAAAGGTTAAAGGCTGAACTTGCACAATAATCCAGTTTCTTTCTATTTAGGCACCTAATGAAATAGTTTCAGGAATGCAGCACTCACCAGAGAGTTTCACTAATGCGAATGGCAGACCCCAGTGAAAGTCTTACCGCGTCACTTGAGAAGGCCAGTGTCCATCACAGGTCCTCAGCTAAGTCTTAGAACAAAAGGACTGAGTAGGGAGGAAGCAGACAAGCTTGATTTTCAGCCATTAAAGCCTCCTTATTCAGGTCTAAGCTGTTGTTATTACTACAACACATACAGGAAAAACTCCCTACAGCAGCACGGCAGAAGGTTAACTTCAGCCCGCAATGTCTGATCTTAATATAAGATGTCAAGGCATCCCCATCTGAGACTGCTCAGCCTTTCAAAGACAAGGTTCAAAGCTACACCAACTGAAAGAGAAGTACGTGGGCTCAGGTTACTATTATTCCAGGAACATACACAAGAAACAGACGGACTGAGAGGTGAGCACTTGTCTCCACAACAGCAATCTCTCTTTTGTGCTTCAGCAGAATAGCCCGGAAAGACTAAAAGCTTGTGGCAAAGTATAAAAAACTTATGAAAGTTTAAAAATTCATTATTCTCATCAGTTAAAAACCCAAACCCTCCTATCTCGCCTAAGAAGATGTCAGTGTTTAAGAATACACTTTGCATATTACTATTACTTAACAGCTTTCAGCAACATGCACAAAATAGTAATAGAGGTGGCAGTAAAACATCCAGTGCTGGTTTAATACTACCAGAAATGCTGGGAAACAGTACAAATTAGTTACAAAACAACAATACTGACAGTTTTGCATATCTATTAAGTTTAGTGAGGTAATTTTGAGACTTTAAAAAACTCATGCCACTTCTGCACTGCTTGTTTTTATTGCTGAATTGAATATTAATACTGACTAGGATTTGTTTTAACTGCACTGCACCCCAGCACGTCTTAATACTGAGAATATTGATTTCTTAGTTTTGCCATTGCTACTACCCAGCAAAATGCCCAAGTTCCATTAATGCCTGTACAGGCAAATGGTATTTGAAGAAATCCTCACACCACTGGAGTCATCTGCTACATGATGAAGGGGAAAAAACATCATATCCTGGCAAACCTCATTGTAGGTTCCTCTGTACTGATGTCTTTTCTATAAATTGAAATAGAATAAATACTGACACCAAAACCAAATTCCCCCCCTTCTATTTTCTAGGTAAAACTTCCACCATAAGAGTCCACAATTTAATAAATTGTCCCATTCCTTTTTCCTTCCAACGGAGTGCAGGTAAAGTGCAGTGGGAAGCACCAGGGAGCCCTCTGTCCAGCATATGGCTTGGTTAGATGCGGAGCTGGTAGCCAACCTCGTTGAGTGTAGCCAGGTCTCCTTTCTTGTCCACCACCGCGGGCCTGCAAGCAAAGGAGGGAAGAGGGTTTTGCTCACCAGTAATCCCACATGGTCACGCAAGAGCACAGAGAGCAGTGGGTACCTCTGGCTTCAAGGCAGGGCTGACTAGACCCAGTTTCCTCATCATAAGCACGATCCTGCTGTATCTGTCAGGTGAATCAGTGTGACTGAGCTACTCGTGAGTTTTCCCTGAAGCCAAGCAGCAGTGAGGAACAAGCTGTCCCACCTTGGGATCCTAGGAGAGCCCCTCTCCTTCTGAGTTGAGAGAGGGCCAAAATGAGCAGTTAAGAGCAGACACATCCTGCTCAGAATCTATCCCAGAGCACAACTCCAGGTTTTAGAATGGAAGTGGAAGCAGCCGAGAGCAAACAGGCAAAACCTCTCACATGGCCACAGTGTGGTGTTGCTCTGAGTCTACCCTTCCCTCTGGGCTAGGTCCATGTGAAAGGCTGCAGCCCACCAAACAGAATCATAGAACAGTTTGGGTTGGAAGGGACTTGCAAAGCTCATCCAGTCCAACCTCTGCAATGAGCAGGGACATCCTCAACTCGATCAGGTTGCCCAGAATCACATCCTGCCTGGCCTGCAGTGTCTCCAGGGATGGGGCCTCCAGCACCTCTCTGGGCCGCCTGTGCCAATGTTTCACCACCCTCATTGTAAAGAATTTTTTCCTCACTGCAGCATGAATCTCCCTCTTTTCGTTCAAACCCATCACCCCTCATCCTGTCACAACAGGCCCTGCTCTAAAGTCTCTCCTCACCTTTCTTATAAGCTGCTTTTAAGAACTGAAAGGTGCAATAAGGTCTCCCCAGAGCCTTCCATTCCCCAGGCTGAAGAACCCCAGCCCTCTCATCTGTTCCTCATAGCAGAGGTGCTCCATCTTTCTGATCATTTCTGTGGCCTTCTCTGCATCCTCTCCAACAGGTCCATGTCCTTCCTGTACTGAGCACTCCAGAGCCGGATGCAGGACTGCAGGTGGGATCTCAGGAGAGCAGAGTAGAGGGGCAGAATGACCTCCCTTGACCTGCTGGCTATGCTCTTTGGATGCAGCCCAAGATTTGATTGACTTTCTGGGCTGCAAGTGCACACTGCAAGCTCACATCCAATCTTTCACCCACAGAAATCTTTCATCAAATGGAAGACACAAGGCAAACTCCTTTCAGTCTCCAAGCATTTTGCTTTCTGATGCAGTCTAGCCATTCACTGCAGTAACCGCATGCACATGTAGAATGCTGTTAGATCATTAAAGTATATCAACAACTGAAGCACAGGAAACCTGGATGTTGAGCCATCAGTCTCTTCCTATTTAGCATGCAATGGAAAAGCTCCTGCAAAGCTGTCAAACCAAAACAATCCTGCTGATGCATAGTCTATGAAGTGTCTAATCCAGGACCTTACTCCAGGCTCTTAGCTATTTTCACACTAAGCTGTATGTTTGCTTTTCTAAAGAAAGGCATGGTTTAAAATACATTTCTCCCCACAGACTCTACAGCACATGCACTCCACTGCAGAAACATGGCTTAAAGCCCGAGTAGTACAATGTGAGGCTCGTGATGGCTCTAGTGCTTTCCTACAGCTCCTCAGACCTGGCTTCCAGCTCTTGAGCTTTGCTTATCGTGCAGCAGATGAGTTTGCACACACAAGGCTGACACTGCTGCAGCCCTAAGGAGGGAATGCGTACCTCACGTATGTACGTATATGTACATATATGTACATGTGTATGGCAGAGCTTCAGAAATAGTTCTGAATTCTTTCATTCAGTCAGTTTTTATTTCTTATTAAGAGCAGAGCCGCTAACACCACGTACCTGTGAGAATCTGCACAGCATCTGAGAGCTGGAGCCACTGCTACGGACAACTAATGCACTTCTGCCTAGTCACACACTGAACACGACCTGGGTTTCTGCCATGTAGCCAAGCACCTCTCTATGAATAACCCCACCACCCTCTTTGCAGTACTGCCCTGTGTCTGTAGGTACTTCATAGTAGTGAAGGGGCTCTCTGCGGTCTCTGTGACTGCTGGAAGGGATCACACCTGAAGAAATCACTGTAAGACAGTTTGTATTTTTCCCATGTTATTCCTTCAGAGCAGATGGGACTTGACTAGCCAGAAAACACACTATAATCTGCATCCCTCAGAGCCTGTGTAGGAGTCCGAGATCAGCAAGAGATGCACTATGAAGTTTCCAGTGCCCTTTCTTCCTCCCTCATATTTTGGGATCCCCATCCCTTCTCCCTCCCTTTAATTAAAGCCAGAAAGTCGTTTTAATTAAAGCACGGCATGCCTGGATAGTTCTACCTTCTCTGATTATCCAAGAGGGATGGGGAGTCACTGCACACCCATGGCAACATGCCCATTTGAACTCTATGACAACTCTCTTAATTGTAGCTACAAGCAGACTGTACTCCATGAGGTTTTTAGGAATAGGCAAGGATCTGCTGGAGCAGAGACACGCAGCCCCTGCTCTCCTGGACTGGCACATGACCTGATGCCAAACATCCCCCTGAAGCAAGGGGCCTCTGCTGTACCAGAACATCAGATTGCATCTCCTGAAGTGCCATGACAATGTGCAGGTGAATAAGCTGTGCATAGCTGCTGGGTACACAGCACTCATGAGCTGCCTGATCCTGCATACATCCTAATATAATATAACCCCGATATATTCCTGCCCCCTTGCGTGTCCTAATAGAATGGACCAACAGATTTTTCTTGTCAACAGCTAAATTAGGCCAGAAGCATACAAGGCCAGCGTTGCTATGACACTCATGCATGTGTTAAGCCTCAGTATGAAATTAAAGGGCGATAGATCTGGTGAGCTGACATTTAGGAGCAGAGATTGCTTCAGGCTGAGCATGACGCTCCCTTCCAAACTCCCAAACTCCCTCTCCCAAACCCCTCCAGCTCCAAGCACTTCTGTTGAGGATGAAGCACTGTTCCAGCACAGCCACTTGCAATCTACTGCACCCTCCTGCTTTGGGACTTAAGAGGATGGACAAGGGGATACTGTAAAGCTGCAGACTTGCCAGACAGATTGACATCATCCTCTATACTCTGTATTCATCCTGCCTGGTGGCCACCCCTAGCAGAGTCACACCAGCTGTGGGATAAGAGCACATGGACTGTTGCATAGCTCAGTCAATGAGCTGCCATTTGACTACACACCAGCCTCATAGACACGCACCTAATGCTTAATTGGATTGCCACCCAAGTCCTGCTACAGACCCTGTCTGCCTTGCAGCAATATTTCCAGGCTGAAAAAATGGAAGTTACAGGGTTGAGGCTGTAAAATCCCCTTTCATCCTTAAACTTCAGAAACAATCCAGCAAAGACATTCCAGTTCACATCTTTTTCACTGGGAGATTTCTCCCAGCAGGCCCATGCAATTTTATTGTTGACAAACCCCAGGCTGTAATAACAGCTTGTCATCAGCAGGTGAAGCCTCTCAAACCAATGTGTTATATAGCCCCTGTCAGCTCCTGTTAGAGCAAAACACTTCTCTCCCCCTCCCCTGCAAGCTCTGAAAAGCTGTAATTACAGCGTGTGAGAAAGAGATCCACAAAGAAACAACGCACAATGCTGATACACACAGTCATTCTTTAGCTAGAATTTCAGCCCAAAGCCTAGCTAGCCTGAGAGTCTTTCCTCCTCTGTGTGTAACACAAAGGCCTCTCACTGCAACTCAGTTCTGGGAAATCTATCAATATGTGGAAGAAAATACCTGATTTCCCCTCCTGTATTTCCCACCCTGTGTCAACCGCTGTATGTGCTGGTACATGCCATCCAGCTCCTCCCTGATGAGGGGATGCTGTTTCAGGTCTCAGAGACTTCCCATTGCAGAAAGCAGCAGATCTCAGTTTTGGAAAGGAAAGGGTTTTATCACCAGGAAGGAGCTCCTCAAAGCAGCATGCTCCTCTGCAGCACCCCTCCCGCTGGGGCAAAAGGCACAATGAGCCTTCAGGCCACCCACACCACTGCACAGAAGCATCATTTTAACATCAGGAACCCAATTCTTCTCCCTGGCACTGCTTTTCTAACAGACAACAGCCTCTCTGCTCTGCTTAGAGGCTCAAAAGCTCCTTCACTCCCCTTTTGCTGCAGAATGTACTGGCCAGGCCTGTGAGGGGCTGTGCAGGACCCACAGGGCTCTCATGCAGTAACAAAGCATGTGCTGCAGGAGCTCCCACCCGCTTAGAGATGCTGCAATGCCTTCTGCTCAAGCAGAGATGAAGGTCTTGTGTGTGGAGCCTGCTCTCAAGTCTCCTGTTCCCCACATGATGTCATAGCTGGGTCCTGGAGCTTGTAACATGAATTAGAATAGCATATAATTCACTCTAGGTACAGAGCAGCACACTGGAACCACCAAGCAGGTGATGAGCTGAAGCTACTGCAAGGCCACCAGCACTTCACTTGTCTTTCTGCTCTGGAAAAGCAAAGCTACCAAGGAGGAATCAGCCACTGCAGCAGCAGCAAGCATGAAACCAGCCCAATGGGTGATCCTCCAAAGCTCAGTGAGGCTCAATGCTCTCCAGACATACATGATCCACTTCAGCAACTGCAGAAGCACTACCAGAAACCATCCCTCAAAGCACATCGAGGAGATGAAGAAGCCAGGAGTAGCAGAGCTCATTACAACTATAATTATCCATTCACTAAACAAGGAGCTCTCAGTGAAGCCCAAGGTGGGGCAGCACGGACCGAGTGTGAATTCACATATAAAAATAAAAGGCTGTTGTAAAATCATCTGATGCCGAAGTAACTCGAAGTTATCTTTAGTAGATGAGTCTGATGTCTTTGTTGGCTGCTTGAAAATAAATAAACAAGTGAGGAGACAGTAGTCTGGGAGCCTATTTAAAAAGCAACGATCATAAATATGTGACTAATCTGTGTTATGTACAGGCTTGCACAGTTGTCAGCTTCCTGGCATGAAGCAGGACAGCTAAAACTTGACTCTTCCACATCTAAGGTATGGGAGTCAGAATTGCCAGTGGCTGTAAAAGGCCTGTGATCTGGAAGCACAGTTTTATCCCTTTAGAGGTAGTGCATGCAGTTGGTCCATCCTTCCCCACACAGTTGAACACATGAGGGAAGTGGTCTCAGGTATGTTAAGCTAATTAAAATCAAAGAACCCAATGCAAGCGATGTTTCTGCTTTGGCAAGAAGAGGCATGATCTGCTTTTTCACCATCCCTGTAAGTCAGTCCACAGTGAAAACCACTCCATCAGAACAGCTCTGTACAGAGGCTCATCACAGAGAATACCAATTTCTATCTCAGTGATTATGACATCCAGGCACCACCCCACCATTAGTGTCCATCCTCCTGTTTCTCATACCTACATCTGAACACCCTTAGATGCTATCAAACTGCTTTCCCTCCTGTACAGGCCCCCCAGGCTACATTCATTTCTCCAGGAAGTGTACAGTAAAAGGCTGAAGAAGGCAAACCCACATTGCACTTTCTCAGCCACAGACCTCTTGTAAAACTGAACCAAGCAAAGGCCATCGGGGCCTCTACAGACACTGCACAGAGGGGCCACTGGGGAGCAGAAAGCACAGCAATGCCAGTATGTAAAATCATAAATAGGTTTGGGGTGGAAAGGACCTTAAGCTAATCCAGTTCCAACCCCCTACCATGGGCAGCGACACCTTCCACTAGACCCAGCTTTCTCTAAGTCCATTAAAACCTGGCCTTGAACACTGCCAGGGATGGGGCAGCCACAGCTTCTCTGGGCACCCTGTGCCAGCGCCTCAGCACCC
>JANRGW010013198.1:0-13784 GCA_024733675.1 Psilopsiagon aymara
TCAAGGCCAGGTTGGACAGAGCCTTGGGTGGCATGGTTTAGTGTGAGGTATCCGTGTCCGTGGCAGGGGGATTGGAACTGGATGAGCTTAAGGTCCTTTCCAACCCCAGCTATTCTATGATTCTGTGATTTGTGCTGGTGTTTCCTTCTTATTTTGGACAAGACTTTCAGAGTAGTTTTGATCTGTCATCTGCTTTGATCCTGCTTCTGATGAGGCTTTTCTCCATCAGTCCTTTTCTGAAAAGGCCCAATCCCATTGAAAGGACTTACCTCTTTCCCCTTGTATTTTCTTCTTTCCTTTCTCAATTTTCTTTGGTGAGATACCATACTTGCCAAGTTCTCAGCTTGAGGAGTTACTTTTTTATTTTTCCCTTAGGTTTTTTTTTTTTTTTCCTTTTCTTTTTGTTTGAAAGGGGAAAACAGTGATGCAGTATTATCAGTAATACTTGGCAATCTAAGACTATTCACTTAGTCTTACAGTGTGACTGTGTGTGTCATTGTGCTTCACGAGTCCGTGCTTACAATATCTGTCTTGCCCTCATGCGCTTACTCTATTCCCAGTGACACACTTGCAGTCTCCTGAGCGCACACCGTGTTGTTTCTCTGCTCTTTACAAGCTGAATAACAGCCTTCACTTGATCATATTCTCTTGGATTTTAAACAAAATAAGTTTTGCCTTGGTAACAGTTGTATTTTAATGTGGTACTTGCTTTAATATGATAGTGGAAAACAGTAGTATGTGTTTTCCAGGAGCAGGGAGGTGATCTGTTTGGCTTACGGTTTGTTCATTGGCTCATTATGTCCCTGAAGGCCCCCAAGGTGTCTGATTAAAAGAGATTATCTTAAGAGAGCGTTTCTGTAACAAATGAACTTTTAGTGTAGCTTCCCCTTTCAGTTACGTAGTGGTACCAGAATTGAAGAATGTTCTTCTGTGGTACAAGATCTTGGGATTTTTCTCCTTACTTTTTTAGAATTTGCAGTTGTTGAGTATGGACTGCCCATCTCGTTTCTGTACTCTCATAGGTTGTATTTTATCTGTCTGAAAATGGACCTTGCAGGTCTGCTTTAATGGAAAGTAAACAGCCTGCTTAAACTCGATTTCAGTGAGGAAGTGGAGAAAACCCGTCTGTTCTGTCCGTCTGTCCACCAGTCATGAAGCTTTCAGGATACTTAAAATCTTGAACCACTGTTTTGCTGCTGTTTAGTCAAAATTTGTCAACAAGTTAATAGGTGAAAGGCAAATAATATGATCTGGTAAGTCATATTTCCTTAGGAAATTGGGTTGAAAAGCAGAGGCTCAGTGAAAACCCTGAGTCCTCGTACCTGCTATGTAAGTTGCAGCATTTGCAGAAATGGTTGTAAATGTACAGCCCAGTAATGAGTTCAGGCTACTGCTTCAACTGTGCATTCTGAGAATTGTTCACACAAGCAGCTAGCTATCTGACTAGCCCTTTTGATGTGGTGTAACCCATTTTGTATGCACCAGTTGCAGCATTTTCTCAGTTGTGCTCTGCATATGAGTATTTGAAGTATATTGTGCAACTCTGAATGAATGCTGCTTTCTACTTGTCACTGCTGTATGTAAAATACCTTCAGTAAGCTGAGAATACATTAATAAATGGGAGAGCAAAAATGTATTGCGGGTAGTTTCCTAAACTGTCAATTATATACTGTAAGAACATTTCCATAGAATCAGAAAAATAGGGTTGGAAAGGACTTTAAGATCCTCTAGTTCCAACCCCCCTGTCATGGGCAGGAACACCTCACGGTAAACCATGTCACCCAAGGCTTTGTCCAACCTGCCCTTGAACACTGCTGGAGATGGAGCATCGATCACTTCTTTGGGCAACGTGATGTTTGTCATATACCTGTCACTTATACCTGTTTATGATTCTAGATTTATAAATCTTTAAATGTTCCCTCCTGCTCAGTGTTGTCCTAGGAGCATGGCAAATTCTGTTCTCACTGTACATCACCAACATGTCACTTCTTATGTTGATACCATTTTTTTTCCCCATTGTTTGCAGGTCTGCTATTAAAGCATTGCGTCCTGGTGGATCGTTGGTCTATTCTACGTGCACGCTCTCGAAGGCGGAAAACAGTGATGTGATCAATCTCATTCTGAACACCTGCAGCAATGTTATGCCTGCAGATATAAGTGAAATGGCCAGAGCTGTTTCTCACGAATTCAGTTTTCTTAGTGGTATGCAACAGCACGAACTTCTGGTTCTCCCAGAGAAGGGGAGAGCATGGGGTCCAATGTATGTAGCTAAATTAAAGAAAATATAGTCCATCTGATGCCTGTTTGTTTTTTCTAAGGGATATGGGATAAATGAACATTTATTTCTAATACAATATGTGTATGTGAACATGTCCAAGGCAACTGAGTTTGGAGCATTGCCATTTTCTATCAACTGATGCCTAATAAAAGGATAGCTAGACATTTTGTTTAGCTAAAAATGCTGAGTGTGGCCTCCAATGTGGACCTGTGTCCTTATGAAGTCAACAGAGCTTTGTGTTATTTTTGAGGTGGTGCTTTGAAATGGATTTGTATTCAAGAACAGGAGCCTAATGTGGTGGGGGTTTGCACTGGGCTTTGCTTTTTGTGTTTAGGGTTTTTAAATTAATTGATTTTAGTGCGTCATGTTTTAAAATAAATGGTTTCAGTGGTCTAAAGTCATGGAAATCCTGCATTCTCTTTCAGACACCTCTAGGAACCTGTTTTTCTGTAAGAATTGGTTTGTATGCAGAGTCTGTCATACAAAGCGCTGACTATTCCAAGCACAGGTTTCATATTTGCTAAGTTGTTTACTGGTTAAAAACTGTCTTTTGTTTACAGTTGCAAAGGTCAGCAGCTGTACCAACAACAGCTTTTACTTTGGTTTTTTTTTTTATATTTTTGAGCTTACAAAAGAACATAAATTGAAGAGTAAATTGTGTTGAGATGTTCTTAAAACAGTGGGTTTAGGTGTGTTTAGCTTTGGTACTCCTTCTGTAGAATTTCGTGGCATAATGCAGTATATCTAGCAGTCTCTAGAGCACATATCTCAAACAGAAACAGAATGATTAATAACCACAATAATAGCACAGTATGTAGAGAGTTTTGTTATGCAATTACAGTTTTGATGAGCAGAACAGGCATTCTGGAGAAGTGGCTTATCCACTGAGTTAGGACGTGGGGAATTCACTACTATTTATCTGTGGTGTGTAAGGAAAAAGAGTCCAGTTGCAAACATGTCCTGATGTTTACGAGTTCCCTCAATTCTGCTACATAATGCTGTGAATAAATATGTAGATATATGTGCACGTGTTCATGTCTATCCACATGCCTGTGGTTTAGGTGTTAGAACTTCTGATCCAGCGGTGCTTGAGTTATGCCTATGCGTGGATCGTGTAATGGTGTGCGTATTGTGCCAGATGTTTGCCCTGAAGTAGAGCGGAACCCTTTCATCCTTTTGGGAGCGAAGAGGAGTCCTTTCTCTGGTTGAAGCTTATACCAATTGTTTTTAAGGAATGGTGTTTTAAAGAGTAGTTTGGGGGGCTTTTTCTGGTAGATGAGTCATTTGTGTGGAAATGAGTGAGGCAGTGCACATTTATATGTTTCATGATGTGCGTACATCTCTGTATATGTAATTACGTATTTTTGCAATCACAAATGTGACTTGTTAATGCATATTTGGTGATTTATTTTTTTTTTAATACAAAAGAACATCAACTTGTAAATACTGGAAAAACTACCCAACTGATGATTCTGCACCTCGTTAATGAAGGCAGGAATGAAGTTGACTGCATGAGGTCTTCTGTAAGTATCTCCATGTAGCCACCCTGGAAATGCAGTACTGCATTAGTTTCTCATGTGGTTCTATTGCTGTGAGTTTACAAATACTTGTTACAGCTGTGGCTGAGCAGCCTTTTATCTCTGAAAAATGAAGTTGACTTTTCGCTGTCTTTATTCTCTGCTCACCTTGATACATTGCTGAGCCTTGAGTTTGCATTCACAGCAGTACTTTGTTAGTAGTACACCCATGGTCATGGAGAGCTCAACATTTGTCCCTGCTCTGAGCATTGTGGCTGCTGGGAAGGTCTTCTCCGTAGTGACTAGAGCAATGAGAGGGTACTGTTTACAGGCATAGCCCCTGAACTGGGGACAATTTTAGTTGCCTAAAAGCAGTTGCGGATCCTGAGCAGTAGCTTTGGTTCTTCAGGCTTCTGTGGCTAAGAGGAAGGGTTGGGGAGTTTGCCCTCAGAATGGTGTCTTGCTGGTCTACCTTTTACTGAATAGATAAGATACTCTGCCCTTTGGGTGCATGAGCTTCTCTGGTTACTTGTTCCTGTACTTTGGGGTGAACATCTTTGAGGTGTCTCTGTAGTAATAAATTGTCAGCAGTGTTTCTGAAAACAGGATATAAAGCATATGCAGCTTGAGGCACAGAAATTACTAATGTATGCAGGTGATATTGTGTTCCTATGAAAAGACCTAACAAACAGCATCTGTCCCAGAAACATTAAATGTAATATCCATGTTTGGAGTCATCTCAGGTTATTGGATGAAATAACAATACCTTTGTCAAAATGCTCTCCAACAGTTTTATTTGCTCTGTGGAAATTGAAATGGAAAGCCAAGAATGTAACTTACTCAGGGATGGAATTAAAATGTGTAGATAAAATGAATGGCTGAGGAGAACATGGTCTGGGTAATCACAGACAGAACAAAGGGATCTTTGAAAATGGAACTTTGCTCAATTCCAGCATATGAGCGAGTCCCTGTGAACTGTACTGCATAAGACCTAAATTAGGCAGCAAGGCTTCCTGGTGTATGTGAAAGCTGCACTGTGTTCTGCATAACCCTTTGCTGATCTCCTGGAGTTTCTTTTCAACTACTCTGAAAATGCAAACCAAAGGGAGGTAAAAATGAGGCTAATTAATAAGTGATTTATTTTGCCTTGCAGCAGATGAATACTGGACCAGACTGCTGTGGAGTTTTTTTGTTCTGTTCGTCAGTTCTGGTAAGCACATGTCAGGGAAGAGGAGTGAAAATGGAAAAGCAGAAAGGGTGGGTGGCATGCCTGTAGAAGGGACAAAGTTTGCTCTTTCAGGAAAGCAGCGTCCACTCAAGGGTGCTTCTTGAAAGGTTTTGTGTATGTTCTGATACCTCTTAGATGCTTCTGATGTCCTAAGATGACTTCTGCTCACCTTAAGGACAAGGCTGTGACATTTTCCCTTTTTACACCTTTTTTCCATGGAGTTGTAATTGAACTCCTTACTATGTCCGGTCTCCTTTTTAACAAGCAGCACTGATGGAAATAGGGTAGCAAACAAGTCAGTCTGTCTTAGAGGAAATTGCAGCCCCAGGGTAAGCAAGATAAGAGGAAAAAATGACTCTTTTTGTTGGATTGTGGAGTCACCAGAGGAATCTTCATGATCTCTAATGAAGGCAATTAAGAGAGTGTGCAACTATTCACCATCTTACGTATCACATTCATCAGTGCCAGCGTTCCTCAGAGGCAGAGAGGGAATTGGAGCTGAAATACTATCCTGCTTTTCTGCCATTCCCTTTCAAACATACAAAGAGACATTTCCCTGTTAGGTTTTTGGGGGGTGGCCCAATAAGAAACAGAGGCCTTGTATAAAGGCAATTTTGATATTTGCCAGATTTTATCACTTATTCAGTAACATCTGACACAATTCAATTCTGGCTTGCCAAAAGCATTCTCCACTGTGGAACAGAGTGGAAAAACAGATTAAACACAAATGGCTGTGGATTGTTACAGTCAAGTAGGGGACTAATGAATGCTTGTCTTTCTTAGTAAGATGTGCAAAGAGAACTTGAAGCACAAGCAGAAAGATCAAAGCTACACCAGAGGAAGGAAAATGTATATTACTGGGGGAGAGATGCAGTGAAGAGTGGTAATGCTGCATCCTACACAAGCAAAGGTCTGTGATTGTCTGGGTGGAGGGGAGAGTTCCTTGGGCAGAGAGTCAGTTACCTGTGCTGGGATAAGAGGTGCCCCTTTGTTCATCTGGATATCTTGGGAGAAAAATTGCTTCAATCATGAAACCTCAGGGTGCTTGCTTTAAATTTGCAGGGTATTTAAATTAGCTGTGAGCATTTAAATAGAGCATGGCCACCTATTTCTTGCAAAATGAACGGCTGTATCTGTGCAGTGTTCCTATCAGAGACACTGGTTTGGTGGGAGGAGAGACTGACAATCTGATCTGGCTTAAATAGTCTGTTCTGTAGTAGAATATGGCTTCCTGGTAAGCTGATTGAACTTGATGCAATATTGTCTATAAATGAGACTCTTTCAGGGTGAACTTGAGCATCACCTATTGGTCGTCTCTTACCTTCCAGGTAAAAGTGAAACTTAAAGGTCTCAGGAATTTGTCAGACTTGGATGAGAGATCACAGGGCATACACAGTCACTAGTCTTAGCTTTTAGATGGTGCTGCTGTGTCCCCACCATATGTTTCTTGACTTAAGATAGGTTTTTGTAAGGCAGATCATAGCAATCATGAGACATATGTCAGAGAATGCTTTCATTCTTCCTGGCTGCCTCTTCAGATTTGAGGTCGAGGTCTAATGGTCTTAGAAGTTTTATTTCCTTAGTAGGTGTGCATAGCTTTCACCAGGGGCAAGCATCGTAGAGCTTTCATGGCTCCATTGAAAAAATGTTTTTCAGGTGGTACCAAAATAACATGCTTCAGTCAGAGAGTCACAGCTACTGTTGCAAGGAAGGGGTGGAACATAAACCAGGGGTTCGTGTTGGTCTTTGTGTTTCATTGAAGCATTTCCATTCCCTACAGCTGTGTTTAAGATTGGTAATCCACATAAATGTTTTCTTGCTGTTTCACTTTGTGATGTTCCTACAGACATTGCACTACCATAGTGACTTACCAGTGTGTCATGCTGATGTAACCCTTCATGGTCTCAGAGGAAGAGGAAATGGATCTGCTACTCTAAAGCCACAGATAATAATAAATTCCACAGTAAGAAGTTCTCCAAAAGTTGTTGCAGAAATAAGACTTTTGTCACAGGAGATAGAAGCACTGGAAGGTAGCGCAAATTCGAATTATTCTAGTGAGTCAGCTGAGTTGTTACCTTGTCCTTTCCAAAATGATGCTTCCCTGAGGTATGGATTTCATCTTTAGTAACCGTAACTGTTTGACCTGGCCTTACCCTGACAAGGCGAATCAAATAAAGCTGTCAAAATAAGCAAGAGGCATGCAACATTGTGAGTAGCTCTCGCAGAGATCCAAAAGGGATTTGGGTTAACTGTTGCTGTCTTTCGGTCACCAACAGTATTCTGGTTTAATACTTGTATAGCAGTATCTGTGCCAGGGATGGGCCCTGACAGAGCACCTGGTACTCCCTTTATCTCCCCTAACTTTCTTTGTAAGTGGGAAGTGCGTGTCTTCATGCCAGTGATAATCTGTGAATTAATGGCTTTCAAACCATCTTGTGATGTACTTCAGTATGGCACAGACTAATGAGGCAAAATTCCATCTCTGAGTAGGTGTTCTTGCAGCATCTCAACCTGCACAAGGTCACTTGATTTGAAGGCACATAAAAATGTAGCGTTTTTTTTTGATGGCCTTTTTGCCTTCTTTAACGTACTCAGTGATTATTAAACATCCTGCTCTAAAAGAGGAAGGAGGCTGGTGCTCTGTGCTCCAAGACAAGGTAAAAAGCCCGCAGGTGTGCAAAGGCAGTAGGAAGTGGATGCGCAAGGAATGAAATGAAAGAAATAATGTAGTGATAGCTTCATTTTTAATGATTTTAGCCTCATTGAGAGCTGTTAGAAAAGCATGTGTGTATTACTGGGAATGAAATGGTGGCTGCTACAGTGAACATTTCATTAGATTTTGCCCAGAAACAACTGTGGCCCCGAACTCCTCATTCAGTCTGGCTGACGAAATAAGGACTGCCTGTATCAAAGGATGTGGTGGTGTATGTCAGCCTTGTGAGCATACTTTTGGAAAGGGTCTCCCATATTGTCAGTTCCCTGCTTTGATGAGTTTCCAGTGTGCCTGCTATAAACTGTTGAAGCTTCACCTCAAAGATTTCGGATTACTTGTCTCCACAGGAATGCAGTTCTGGAACTATGTTACTTACAATTCAAAGAACTAACTGATCAGTTCACCTCCCTGCTTGCTTCTGGTGTGTGACAAACGAGCAGGTACTTTTGCCCACATTTGGATGTGGTGCGCTCTGAAAAGCAGGGGATTGGGTAACTGATAGAGTTCTTAAAAAGTATATATCTAGTTGTCCCAAAATGAAGTAAAGGAAATTCAGAGTGATACATCATGGGGTTTTGGTAGAGTTTGGGTTTTTTTTTTTCTCCTTTGTTGATTTATTTTGTAGGAAAAATCCAGCTTGGCTGAGTGTGTGATTAAGTAGCTGATGGAATAACTCTTTACAGGGAGGAGAAGATGCCAGAACATTTGAGTGGTGTAGAAGTTGACTGCACGGAGGATTAGAAAAGGTACAGGGAGGAATAATTTTGTGTTGGCAGGAAGTAGACTTAATAATACTTTTTTATCTGTAATTCTTGTGATTCTATGGCTAACCAGGGAAATGTTGAATGCTCCTGGTACAGAAACTGAAGGTAGAAAAAGGAAGATTGACATACCCAGTACTGTTATAATTCATTTCAATACTTCACACAGGGCTTTTATATTGTCACGCCCATAAAGCGCCAGTGTGTGCTCTTATAGCCAATTCATCTTTATATACTGCTGCTGATCCCATTGAAGTGAATGGCAAAACTCCCATCAATTTTAATGGCAGTGGGATATGGCCCATTTTGTAGATATACAATGTGTATTTCCTGCGCACACTATTTTTCCTGTATAACGTGCCTTTCATCTGAGGTTCAGAGAATGTTTTATAAAGCGGCTAAGTCACGACCATTGATGTAGTCTCCAGCTGATGAGATAACGTGGTCTGTCTTCAAAAGGAGATTTAAAGGTTGACATTTATTTATCTACTTATTTATTTATTTTCGGCACTGTATGCATGTAGAAGGTCTCCAGGTGTAAAGTACTGTCTTTAGAAAATTAGCCCAAATAAATTGCAGGAGGTAACTGTGTCAGAAATAGATATTACACTTGCAAGGTTAACATTATATTTCAGCATCTGAAAAATAGTAAGCATCAAAGAAAATTGAAGGCGGCATGGATCGGTGGGTTAGTACATTACACCACCGTCTGCAGCACCAGAGGCTAAGAAAGGTCCCTTTCAGAAAGCATCTGTTTGGGTAGTGACTCAATTAGCAAAGTAAAAACAAAACAAACACCATTTAATTATTGATTCTTTGGCTATTTTAGCTTATTGAGAAACGTTTTAAACAGTGTGAGGGGTCTGTTTCCTCCAGAACCCATCATCCTTGACCCTATTTAAAGAAAATGTGCAATGTATGAGTTACATTTTAGTAGCTGTGAACTCTTTTGGTTATGCATTGGAAGATCTGGATTCATAGCAGCGTTCAGCACATGCATACTGGAAGTGGAATTGCTTGACAGGCTCATGTCTTAACTCAAGAAGCTTCTTTTCTTCACAGTGATATATGCTGGAGAGCAGTCACATTCCCAGCTTAATGAGAGAACAGGGTTTGTAAAGGATTCAAGTAAGAAGTTTGCAGTTTAACTGAAACTCTTAGAAACTAGTTGTATACCAATGGAGGCTAAATAATTCAGCAGGCTGCACCGCAGGTGACATATCATCGAGCCTTACTGTACAATGCACTCATCCACTTAGTGCTTGAGGCAGTCATAGGCCCTGGAATTGGATTATGCAAAGACTTACCAACTCATTCCTTGACTGGATGTACGCAAGAGTATATCCATCCTTGACTGGATGTACGCAAGAGTATATCCATCCTTGACTGGATGTACGCATGAGTTTATCCAGCTTGTTGAAGTACTTTTGCCTTTAGTCAGTGCCATGACATTGAAAAGTATCTCTTTAGGAATGTGTAGCTTCAAGTAGCTGTGCTATGTTGAGGCTGTACAGTAATAGAACAAACACCACCATTCAGAAGGTCATCGGCATCACCTAATTGTATGAGCAGTCCACTTGCATCCAGTCCCTTAGAGCCACTCTTGGAAAACAGTAGTTATCATACAAATTAAATGGGTTTGGTTGGCTGCTTTTCACTGCCTTGTACTTTCACATGTTTGTTTGGGGTTTTTTTTGAATATATAAGTATTTTAAAGTTGTCTGAATGTAAGTTGGTTTTTTATAAATTATAGCTGCAAAGTTGACTTGCACTCTTAGGCTAGGTTATATCGCTGCGTGGTTCGCAAGAGAATACCCAGCTTGAACTCAAGTGCTGAAAACACAAAGTGCTGAAAGCAGTTTCATGTAGAGCTATGTCTCAAAGTCTTGAGTCATTGTAAAGCCACAAAGCCACCACTGGCTTTGTGGAGAGGATGGCATTGTGGCTATAGTACTAGCCTGAAGTTCAGGAGATCAGAGGTCAGTTCCTATTTTTAATGTTGATTTCCTTTAGGCAATTTGCTTCTGGTGTGATTTTTAGAAACATTTAGTGTAACAGTTAGTTTAACTACACTGTCAAAATAAAAAGTTCCTATTGACTTACCTGAAAACAGAGTTAACACTTTTTGAAGGACAACATATGCTATTTTGTCCTCAGCATCTCCAGGTCTCATTTTTCCTCTTGCCTACTGAGAATTATGTGTTTTAGTCACAGAAATGATGTGAGGATGAAGTCACACATACACATAGGCCACAGAGAGCAGCAAAAGCCAAACTTAGCCCAGTAGCATTGTTTCCTTTGTAAAGGTCTGACTGACTCCACCAATTTCCAGAAGCTGACTAACCTGGGAATTCACACTTTAGATTATGATGCTACTTTTTGATGAGAAGGATTTGTTATTTTTGTTGATAATGTGCAGTGTTCTGCAGACGGTGGGTTTGAGGAAAGCTTTTTGCCGCCAATTTTCTTCCCATGTCCTCTGTTGAAATGCAGAGTATTGCAATCTGCAGCCGTTGTCAGTAGCCGGCAAATTATTTCTGCCCTCCCTAGCAGATGTCACAGTGGCAGTTGGCAGTATTCTGTGAACTCCAGAGATGTCAAAGATTAAAATAAGTGAAAGTTGTTAAAAGCAATATAAAGTGTTCATTCTTAGACAAAGACATAAAAGTCTGAGTTCTGACAAAAGCTCGTCTCCCTTACGTTTTCCTTTTGCAGAGTACAAAATACTCTAACTTCTAAACTCACCTTTGCTTTAGTCTGAGATATGCTGCTGCTGGTTTAAGTTATTGATTCTTGATCCAAGAAACACAAAGGGCATGTTTTGTTTTTCTGGAAGTTGCATCATACAGAGTGGCTCTCAATGCATAAGAGAGAGTGCTCTGGAAAAGCCTTTACACCTTTGCAGTTGCAGAGGCTGTGTGTCTGAAAGGGACATTATCGAAGTTTCTTCTCTGAAGGGTGATCTTTGGTTACAGGGATGCAAATGTTGCATCTTTGGTGTTGATTTGCAGTGGAAGTGGGTTTTCTGAAGGAGGAAATAGATACTGGTGTTGTCTGAGGAGGAGAAGAGATGTGTTGAGCTAAAGAGGACAATAAAATTAGCGGACTTTATGCTAGATTTAATTACTACAGTTAAAGTACTACACAGCTACAATTGGAATGAGTATTATATGTACTGTTAGAAGAAACATATGCGTAAGATGGATTTGGAGCCCCGGATTTCTCATGCTGGAACCAAAATACTGTAGAGCGCACTGTTTGGAAGAATGACATATTAAGATGATTATCCTAATGACTGGAATACGTTTGTGACAGTTATTTTCAGGTGTTTTCAGGTGACAGATAACTTCAGTCCCTGGCTTAAATTGAAAAAGGGTCTCAGGAACAAAACCGAGCTCTCAACTGCTGGTTTGTCCCCTTTCTGTGTTCTGATTTGCATAAATCTGTAGATAAGGACCTTCTTAAACTATGCAAGCACCTAGTTCTTTATCATGAAAACTTGGGAAGCTCCAGGTTCAGGAAGTTGAAATGCGACGCCTGTGTTTGAACTGGAAGCTCATTTTCACAATGTGTTTCTGAGAATGAGGGCATAATATGCAGTGATTCCAAACAGACAGCATTATTGCTGGTGACCAATTTTGGATGAGATGTTTTAACCTCATGCTTTGGGCAGTCTTTTGGAGAACCATAGGAAGACAACATGGCAGGGCTGCTCTCTGCCAGCTCTACTGAGTGGATCCACATTTTTCTCTGAAGTGGTTGACAGTGGCGCTTTGCAGAGATTCAAGATTGGACTATATTGGCTTTGTTTGATGCCAGAAGGAAAGATGTGTGTTCCTGTGAAAAATGGTCCAAACAGTAAGCTTCCCATTACATGCATATGTCCATACATGCACAGCCTTTTAGTTTAGACTCTTCTGCCTGAAAGGTACTTACAAATAGCTAGACTGTGATGAGGTTGATGGGATCAGAGATAAGGAAGTGAAAGCTGATTAAATCCATTGAGGTGTGTTTTGGTTTGTCTGTTTTATTGATCCTGTTGTATTATTGATTTCTTTTATGTATTTTGAATAGTAACATTTGGGGGGGGGGGAACCCCTTCTCTAGGGAGAAATGCTTTAAAAATCTTAAGCCTTCCAAAGTTTTGGTTGGTTGGGTTTTCTTCCTCCTGTTAAAGAAAAGGGGGCAAAATTGCTATTTCTGTAATAGGCTACAAAACAAGGAGAATACAGAAAGCTTTCCAAGGAAGCACATCTTCTATTGAATCCGACATTAAAAAGAAAACAAGAGCTCTCACTCTTTACATGATGCCTTTAGTCTGTCTGAAATGGAGAAAGGTTAACAGTGGCTAAGTGACCTATGTGTCAAAGTCATATTCACTTCCTTGGAGACTTCAGCTTTCAAAATCACTTAAGCACTTTGAAAACATTAACTTAAAGATCAAAATAGAGTTTCAGTTAGTTCTGTAAGGCAGCTCTTCCTCTTGCTGTCCTGATTACTTTAGCTACTACTGCTGATGGTGGATGGGAATTGATGTGCCATAGGAGATTTGAATAAAAACATTGTGTAGTCTTGTTTTGGAAAAGGTAAGGTTTTGTTGGAATATCTGCAACTGGTTTACACTATTTAATTGAACAATGGTATGATGAATAAACCAGGGCCAGGCATGAATGGGTGTAACATTTTGGAGTAGCAACTGTAGTGCAGGAAGAACATAGAAATGCCATCATGCCAGCTCATACCTTACAGTCTGTTTGTCTGTGTTTAATTTGAATTATGTGACAGGGTGCGAACTGCAGCCCAGTACAATGGTCACTCACTTGTCCAGGGCATTTCCGCTGCTCTCCCTAGAGTGACCACACGGGGAAGCTCAGCCATCCGAAGTCACCTGGTTCCTGCTGCTGCTGCTGCACTTGTGCGGTGCCCTCCTCGTTTGTGAAGAGAACAGGTTTGTTTCTTTCTAACAGAAGCTGTAGGGGAGGTAAAATATGTGAGAACTGTAGGAGAGGCAAAAGCAACTCTGGATGGAGGTGAGCAGGATGGTTTGGTGAGAGGGGAGTGCTTTAGGTGGTTATGTTGGCATCCAGAATAAATTCATTCAATCAGAAGCACTAGTAAGGATCGCTCCTGTGATTTTAAGAAAACTGGAAAACATACTAAATGGTTCTCTCTTGCACCTTCTCTCCCGGCAGTCACTTTCTGCTGTGCTGAGGGGCAAAGTATCGGACTAGCTATGTCTCTGGTCTGATAATGTATGGCTGGCTTTAGGAGTTGTCACAGCAGGATG
>JANRGW010013203.1:6229-16574 GCA_024733675.1 Psilopsiagon aymara
TGCCTGGGATTGCTCTGACCCAGGTGTAGGACCTTGCACTTGTCATGGTTAAACTTCATCAGGTTGGCATCAGCCCAACACACAAGCATGTCAAGGTCTCTTTGGATGGCATTCCTTCCCTCCAGCATATCATCCGAACCACAGATCTTGGTGTCATCGGCAAACTTGCTGTGGGTGCACTCAATCGCACTGTCCATGTCACCAGCAAAGGTGTTGAACAAGACTGATCGCAACACTGATCCCTGAGCGACATCGTTTGTCACTGGTCTCCAGCTGGACATTGAGTCATTCACCACAACTCTTTATGTGCGGCCATCCAACCAGTTCTTTATCCACTGAGAGGTCCATCTATCAAATTGATGTCTCTCCAATTTAGAGACAAGGATGTCAGGTAGGGCAGTGTTAAACACTTTGCACAAGTCCAGGTAGATGACATCAACTGCTCTACCCCTGTCCATCACCTCCACAGTCCCTTCATAGAAGGACACTAGATTGGTCAGGCAGGATTTCCCCTTAGTCAAACCATGCTAGCTGCCACCAACCACCTTGTTGTTTCTCATGTGCCTTAGCATGCCTTCCAGGAGAATCCGCTCCAAGATTTTGCCAGGCACAGAGATGAGGCTGACTGGTCTGTAGTTCCACATCTCGCCCATTTTCCCCTTCTTGAAAATGGGGGATATGTTTCCCTTTTTCCAGTCATCGGGAACTTCACCTGACTGCAATGATTTCCCATATATGATGGACAGTGTCTTAGCAACTCCATTTGCCAGCTCCTTCAGGACTCGCGGATGGATTTCCTCAGGTCCCATGAACTTGTGCACGCCCAGGCTCTTAAGAAGGTCTGGTCTCCAACCAGATCCTCTCCTACAGTGGACCCAAAGTCTGCTCTCTTGAAGTCCAGGGCAGTGCGCTTACTGCACGCTCTTCTCAGTGACCTGAGGACCTTAAATTTGACCATCTCATGATCGCTGCAACCAAGGCTACCCTGGAGCACCACATTTCCAACCAGCCCTTCCCTGTTGGTGAGCGCAAGGTCAAGCATGGCACTTCTCCTTGTCAGCTCCTCTATTACTTGCAGAAGGAAGTTGTCTTCCACACAATCAAGGAACCTCCTGGATTGCTTTTGCTGGGTCGTACCATCCTTCCAACAGATATCAGGGTGGTTGAAGTCCCCCATGAGGACAAGGGCCTGCGAGTATGAGGCTGTTCCTATCTGTCTATAGAGTGCTTCATCCACAGAGTCCTCTGGATCAGGCAGTCTGTAACAATGTCTCCCAATGTTGTTCTCCCTTTGACCCTGACCCACAAACTCTGTTGACTGCTCACCTGTCCCCAGACAGACCTCCATACTCTCCAGCCTCTAAATTTGGATACAGACCCAACGGACAGATTAGTACAGTCTGTGGATATGCCTTGACCCGGTAAAACACAAGTGCTTCCAAGTCCCCTATGTTAGATGCAGGCTGTGCATTCTAAATACTATTAAAGTATACTTCAAACTGTTAAGTCACTTCAGTGCTTCTGAAAGTTTTGCCTGCAACCGTAAAAAGCCAGTAATGTTTTAAATCTTGCTGAAATTCGGATCTCAATATTTTGGTTAACCACTTTCAGAAGTCTGATTTTTCAAAAGCTTGTTAGATGTGTGGGGCACAACCTCAAGTGACACACAGAAAGCAGCAGCCAATTTCAACAGTATCTTGCAAAATTATTATGTTCGTTATTAATGAGCAACCACAAGCACAAGATTTACTTTGAAGATGAGATAAATCATATAGGTGAAATCCTAGACAAATAGTGGTTTTTTTACATGATAAAAGTGCTTATTATCAACTAGTAAAAAAATAAAATTTGGCAAAGGTTCTTCAGCACACTTAAGAGGGCAGTGACCGCTTACAATGCTACAAATGAGGCACTTGAAAAAATAAAATTCTAAATAGTTTTTTGCTGTGAAAAAATGTGACACTTTATGTTTTCCTAAACTACTGCCAATGTGTTTAATAACCTTATATCGTAAATCCCAGAACAAAATGCTATTTAGCCCTCAGCCTTGTCATTTAGAAATGCAGAATTGACCTGTAGCCAGAAACATTAGCTTTTTATGAGAGAAATTCCTATTCTGTTGTTGAGAAGCACTGCTGTGTGACAAATATTTAGTCCAGACAATTGTTTATCAATGTATGATCCAAGAACCAGCATCAGATAGCACAATGCAATCAGCAAAATGAATGAGTGGCAAACTATTTTTAAACCTTCACATGTATTCCCTGCAGTCAAGCTGGGCCAAAACAGGAAGGTAAGGGGATGTAAAAGAACACTCATACTTCAGCTATGACTTCAGAAGAGTTAGATTGCCCTTCAGAGGAAAAAAGGCTGAAGATTACTGAATTTGCAAATGTGGATAGAGTTTTTCTGAGAAAAAGCAATTTTTTTTTTTTTTTTTTTTCACTAGGAAAAAGATTTTGGACATCACTTGCTTTGTGAAAATGAAAGAGACATGCATGACTTTCATTTTACAAAAGCGAGATCTACAGCTGCTGAGCTTTTTTACTATGAAAGCCGTATATCTGTGGAACAGCTGGAGTACTTTGTACGCCTTCACATTTTATTTACATATATTTACTTCATACAAAATGGTGCCTTATTAAGAAACTATGCATTCCATTTTCTTGTAAGATGGCACTTAGGTGAGTACCTTGCTGCTGATTTGTTCAGAGCCCACCACTGCCTGAACATGTACTGGCAGAATACCACCAAATGTGTATCACAATGTGTTTTAAAGGCCTAGCAAGAATTTCGGTGCTACACAGACCTTCAAGAATGATTACACTATCCCCCATAGTAAGTAAACACTTTCAAAATGCCTTCTCATATAGCACACACATGATAATATTGGGGCCTCCAGTTCTGTCAGAAGTCACAACAGTTTCAGTCATGTATTTAGCTGCCTGTCTATGTTCAGGTCTAGGCATACTCTGCAGCATAGGATACTCAGTTCAGATTTAGTTCTTGTTCCAAATCATTGTCTTTTAGGTATTCTATTGTGATATCATTTTAAACTACCCTTCCAGATATAAAAGTCACCTTATTGAGCAAGTATACTCTTTTATTAATAGCAGAGCTTTTGAAAGTTCTGTAAGCAATTTCAAGAAGTTTGTGTTTTCCCTAAGATGAAATGTAGCTCTGTCACAGCATTTAATTTAAAGTAATGTTAAAGAAGCTGTATTTGCAGTTGGAAAAGGTTCTGCTCTCTACAATTAAGCTTTTCAGGACAGCAGATAGCTAGGACTCTGCCACAGATATAACGTGGTTATCACAAAAGGCTTTACATTCTTTAATCCTTTTTTCCATGCAATTGAGTAAACAGCCCCTTCTATGCAAAAAAACTTTTTCTCAGGCATCCTCCAAAGACAGTAGAAAATAATCAGAACAGCCAGAAACTTTGTTATCTAAATAGTAGAATAGTAGACCAGCACCATGATGAAGAAATTATTTCCATTTAAAGTAAAAGAAAAAAATAAAATGTCATTTTTAATAATTGGGTAGCTATGGTTGTCTTTCTACATCAGCAAACCTACCAGATTTTAATTAGGTCAGCACAAGACAGAACTCAAAATTTCTGAACACTAATTGTAGCATTTTTATCAACTGGGTATATGACTTTGGGGAAATGACTTGCAGTTTTCTCACTTGCAAAATGGGAAAGGCAGTAATAATCCCAGAGAATACATGAATATTTAATTACTGTCAATTTATTCACAATAAGTAACTAATACATTGGCCTGCAGGTAAATCAGTACTTAGCAAAGTCACTTAAAGGTCAAGCCATTAAGGTTTGGAGGATATCTGAAAAATATTTAAAAGTCATTATTTCTGAATTTCGTCATTCATATCTTTTTACTCTCTGAATTGTCACCTAGTTACAGGTGAAGCTTAATGAAAACACTGTCATGAAAACTCACTCTTTTTTTATCACTTAGGTCTTTGTAAAAGCGTGAACATGCTTCACCAAATAGCAGTTACAGAAAATTATATGTGAATAGTAAAGCAGAGCCTCTGAAAATCTTTTTAAGGTAAGTATCTTACCTTAAAAAGCACCTGGAAGTTGATGCCATGGCTACAGTTGGTTTGTCATTTGCAATAATCTGTTAATGTACCCCTGCTAAGCCAAACCCATGCTACGATTGCCAGGTCATGCAGTGACAATAGATATGGAGCTGACTATGAGTGAATAAAACCTTTCTTTTTTACTTTTTTTTTTTCTTAATTTTTTTTTTTGAAGTATTAAAACGTGGCAGATAACACAGATTTTCCTCAGGCAGAACAAGGACACTAAAGAGATTATGTTCTTCTAGAAAACAGGACAGAATCAGGGAGATTTGGAGCTTTTCAAAAAGCTTCAGAGAAAAATATTTTTACATCAAGACTAGGTAAGACAGAAACTACCGGGGTAACAGCAAGAAAGTTCTAATAATTCTGAAGAGAAACCATAGGAATGAAGCAGGCATATGTACAATTACCATTCAAAGAATTTTTCTTCAAGCTCAGAGAATTCTCCAGAAGCTAAGTTAGAGATTGTTATTTTATATTTTTAGAATTTGCAAGTAGAATTAAATATTTCTTAGCATCCTGAGCAAATCTTATGCGTCCTACATGTGTCCAGCAGCATGTAGGACTTCCTGAGGGCCAAAGGCATGAGCATGCAAAGCTGGATTGCTGAGGAATAATGCACTGAAGCTCCTCAGGTGTCTGGCAGGGCCAAAGGTAGTTAGGTTGTGGCCCACAGATTTGTAAAAATGTAAAAGGTAGGGAAAATTTGCCTGAGAAATGTAGCAGTGGAGCAAAGACTTCAAGTAGTGTGTCTGTCAAAGCTCTGGGAAACTTAATAACAATGATTAAATGCACTGGACATAATGCAGGAACACTGAGTGACCACCTACCCCAAACTGAATGGAAAAGAGGCAATGGCCTATAGAATTTCTGTAACATTCTCTGTCTTGTTTTCCTAGGTAGGATTTGTCTCACTTAGCTTGATATCTAGTAATGTAGTTGTCAGTCTCTGAACTAGGTACACAGTACCCATTTTTTTCTTGTCCTATATAAGCATCATGCTGTATTCCTCAAGGAAAAAACAGCAGCAGACCAACCCCAATTATCTTTAGTATCAATGCAGTTAACTGGTAATTTGTAGCAGACACTTACTAAATCTTGCATTAAAATCTTTTTTGTCATTGTCTTATTTTGACTTGCCATCTTGAACTGAAGTGGATCCTTCTGTGGCTGTGAGGAGTAGTCTAGCAAATCATAAAAGGCAAAACTCCAAAGCTTAATATCTGTCAACTTTTTGCTCTGATAACCCTTCATAGTGTAATTTTGAGCAAGACAGCTGGTGTGGGCCGCAACCCAATGCCTCTTGATGCTGATGCAGGAAGCTAACTGTGTGAGCCAAAGAACCAGTCTGCATCAAGTAAAAGGGCTAGGGTTGTTAAAATTGTTGCAGAGGCACATGGCCCTTCCTCTCTTTCCCAAAATCCCTGTCAAGTGGTAGCTTTGCACTGTAATTTTGGTTCTTCTAAGAAAGAAGACAAGAAACTGGTCCAAAGAATTGAAAAATCTACTCTGGATTCAATAACTATGCATTACCTCTTTAATTGTTTATCCTGCTTACACAACTTAAAGCATATTTGCTTTATTGCAGAACTAAATATAAGAGCATAAATATATGATAGGAAATTTAATTTAGCTGCCATGAAAATGGCCATGGCAAAGAGGTTTAGAAAGCTGGTAGTAGAGAATCATCTCATCTTCCCATTCTTCCCATCATTTTTCTTTCCATTTGGCTAAACCCCCAGTCTTCTGCTGCATCTTTACTTGTTTTATCCTTTCAGGGCTTCTTTCAAAGACTGGTGTTTAGTCTCAGCTGCTAATGTTAATGAATTATGCCCAGACTAATTTAGTTACTTTTTTTTTGGCTAGAGCTATGCGTGTAATGATTAACAAATGGAGGCAATAGTATGGAAGCATCCTAAAGAAGCAAAGATTTCAAACACCAATGATCTACAATGATAAGTCAATACTGATGCATAGCTTCCTAAGGGTTAACATTTGCTTTTGCTCCTCCTTGTTTGATTTCCATCAATAGGAGCACACACTCTGTGGCTTGGAGAACTATTCATATTCAGAACAGAAGCATTTAGGATATTTAACATGGAAACATTTAGTGTTAAATCCCTGAATCATAATGTTATAATTGTCCACATTTATTTTTCCATGTGATGAAATTATTTTAAAAATTAACAGCTGCACACTTACAGGAGGTTCTTTCATATTCAGCAAGGAATGAGATGGAGGGAAGGTGCCCAGGCGTTTTTTGAAACCTTCTTCCACTGTCATTCCCCAGAACTGAGTGTAGTTGGCAGCTTTCCATCTTCCTCACAGACAGAAAACAAATAAGCAAAACCCAGATTAGAGATACCGTTCACATTAATAACTTGCTTCTTTCTAAGACCACCACTAACATCCAGGAATAAATCTTTCCAATTACACTTCAAAACCTTGTATTCGATATACACAGGAAAACAGCCTAGAGAAGAGAAGGCTGCATGGAGACTTCATAGAAGCCTTCCAGTATCTGAAGGGGGCCTACAAGGATGCTGCGGAGGGACTCTTCATTAGGGACTGTAGTGATAGGATCAAACTTAAACAGGGAAAGTTTAGATTAGATGTAGGGAAGAAGTCCTTTACTGTAAGGTAGTGGGTTACCGGAATGGGTTATCCAAAGAAATCATAAATGCTCCATCCCTAGCAACGTTCAAAGACAGGTTAAACAGAGCCTTGGGTGACATGGTCTAGTGTGAGGCATTGCTGTCCATGGCAGAGGGGATTGAAATTAATGGTCTTAATGTCTTTTCCAGCCCAAACAATTCTATGTCTCTACAATTTAGCATAGGCTCTTCCACGATGAATGAGTGTAGGATGGAGCAATGCAACAGTGTACGGAAAGTGGTGATTTGAGGTCAGCGTCATGTCAGCCTGCATGAGGTAAGCAAGCAGTAATTCAGGGAAGCACTGGAAAACAAGGTGCTTGATCATAACAATTACTGTTGTCTTGAAGTTATGCTCAAATTATGCTTCAGGTCACATGCCCACAGAAAACTAACAGCTTCATGTAGTGAGTTACATTGCCTTCATGCTCTGGAGCACCAACAGTGAGACACTGTTGAACCCAGCAGAAAGCCCACCTGATATATTCTGCCTGAGTTTTACACCAGTAGGGGGTTGAAAGAGAAGGCTCTCTATGGCTGTTTAATTATTCCATCCCTACCCTCAAGTAGACTAGACTGAGATTGCAGCGTTAACTGCAAACTGTGTGCACAGCAGAAAAAAATTGCCTTGCAGTCACATACATTTATAACACACTGAAATTTTGTTATTACTAAAAGAGAGCTGGGCCGCAGGGGAGAACATTATTTTTGCCCACATCTTTCTTGCTTGTGTATGAGGAGCAAGGAGGCAGGATTCATGCTGCCCAAATGAGAAGCCTCACTACTCTTAGTCTGTGTGTAGTCAGTGGAGAGTGCAAGCACCTGCAGAAGTTGAGTCATATCTCAGTTGGGCTTAACCCCCCTGGGGCAAACCTTACTAGTGATCACTGACAAGAGGAGGTGAAGGGCTCTGGGTGCTTAACTTGTCTATCCTAAATGAGTTGGTTTAAATGGCTCCCCTGAAGTACAAAATGTTTCAGCATTGAATGAGTGTTTGAAATCTGGGCACTCTCAGTGGTGAATTTAGCATCTCAGCTTCTAGGAAGGCAATCCCTATATCTGTCTGGAAATAGCAGCATACCACCGTGCACTTCCTGCACTGAGGTGTCTCTAATCCCTCTGCACTACCTGGGGAGAGCAAGAACTGGTAGCAAGAGAAACACTAATCTTCACAAATTTCTGATATCTTGGTCCCCATTTGGCCTATCTTCTCCTCTTCCAACATTACCTGAAGTCCTGTTATGTGGAACAGTGCTCTTGAGGGGGGGAGAAAAAATTACTTTAGATATCTATGTCAAGTAGTAAAATGAAGAATAAGGGAATATTACTGAAATAACATATCGTAAGGAAAAGAAATTGGACTAAATTTGGAGAAAGTTTTAGATAGATGTTTGCAGTGTTGACTCTTACAGCATGAGACTTTCAGTATTTTTCCATTTAAAACTTTATAATCTGCCAGAAATTTTTGAATTTTCACTGATGTACACATACCGTCAAACTGCTGTGATGTAAGCGGGGAGGGAGGGGTGTGGAGGGCTGCATAACTTGTAATTTGCATATACGTACAATGAGGAATAGAGTGGTTTACAACAAAACCTTAAATGAAAAGTGTTCTCACCCATAATCTCCAGAATTGATGTGCTGAATTAAGTCTTGGCGAACAAGACATACTTCTTTTGAACACTTCCAGAGACTTTGCAAGCATTTGCTGAAAGGGCAAGAATATCACTGAGCAGAAAATAAATTGTCAAAGGAAAAATACGCACTTTAACAGCAGAACGAGGTTGGAGAAAAAGAACAAGTGTGTTAACGATATAAATGTCACACAGTATTTACGAAAACACGATGCTACTTCTTGCTGTTTCACTACCTAATGAATCCTAACTGGAACAGGGTGGGAAAGGCTGCATTTGAAAAAATTTTGCTTCCATCTTTGTTAGACTGAGCCAGGTATAAAAGGCAATGTCCTGTAAATGAGATCTTTTGAGAAAGCTTCACTCTGGAATCCCAGAAAGAACACATTTGTCAGTAGACATGTTGCTGCAAAGACCCTGGACTATAGTCAGGCCAGCGGGAGCCCCAGGTCTGTTTGCGTGCTGCTGGAGTCCCCTGGGATTCCCTGGGGCTGAAGGTGCAGGGCTGTTTTTAGGAGCAGCAAAGGAGAGAGGCAGCTCAGGAAGCCAGCTACAGGGACTGGCTGCAGAGCTCACCTGCCTGCATCATCTGCTGCTGTTTCAAAGCAGAGAAAGGGATGCTCACACAGTTCATCCCAGTCCTATGTAAATATACATATACATACTTCCTTTATGAAATAATGTCAGGTTTCATCACTCATGCCAAACGAGCAGAGGAAGACATTCTGAAACAATCCCCTAAACTTTAATGGTATTTGGTTTGTCTACGTTCAGGTCAATGCCTAACTCTAGGCTGAAAGCATTTTGAGTTAAGTCAGAGCCAGCAGGGTGACTGAGCAGGAACAGGGAGGTGGTGATTTTAATACTCTAATTTTTATTTCCTGATTAGAAAGCCCATGGGGTAACTCTTGCTATTCTTATAAGTTGGCTGTAATCTAGTTCTACAATAGCTTAATACAGCACTATTCTCCCAGGTATTTTGATTTGATTACATGTTTAGTTTGAATTTAAGGATGCAAACTACCTTAATTCTTCTTTTGTGACATATGCTAAATAAAATCCAATTTGCTGTTCTCTAAAACATTACCAGGAATTGCAGTTGTCTTTAATTATTGCTCCTTCTCCGTAATATCGGCCAGCTTTATAACAACCTGCCAACATAACATATAGGTGTGTGAAAAAAAATATCATTCTTTATGCGAATTAACTCAAAACTCTTGCTACTATTGAATTAATTGGTTGTATGCAAAGTGCAGAAAATATTTAGTTGAAAGTCATCAACATTTATTCCCAGTTTCTTCCAGGTAATGAAGGTAGTTTGATGTATTTTAATTTTTTACCAGGTACATTTTCATTCGTAGTAAATAAAATTAGCAACAGATTCAAAACACCCACTGAAAAATTATCTTACATGCAAAAATATAATTCTCTAAATTAAGTTATTTTTCAGTAATTAAAATCAATAGAATGCATTTCTGAAAAAAAAAAATCCATTTGTCAATTAAAAAAGAAATAAGATTTTCCAGTTATAGAATTCAAAAAAACTAATAGCTACTCCAAATCTATTGTAATATTGTAATATATTCTTTTTCCTTCCCAGTTTAATTCCTTTTTGAAAAGTAGGTAGATCAATTATGTTTCACGGAAAAGTGTGTTTCATATATTCTCCAAACCCAATATAAAACCTAAATTGAGTGATGATTTCTAAAAAAAAAAAACCCGTTTCCTAATTTTTTTCTTGGACAATACTTCAGTGAGAAAAGAATTTGTGCGTGTTTTAAAATCTTCCACACAAACTCTTTCTTTGGTATGCTTGATTGTCAAAACTTCAATAAAAGAATGATCCAGAATCACAGGATGGTTTGGGTTGGAAGGGACTGTAAAGTTCATCTATTTCCAACACCTACCCACCCCCACCATCCCACCGAAAGAACAGTTTTTCTAGGCTGA
>JANRGW010013204.1:0-33298 GCA_024733675.1 Psilopsiagon aymara
GCTGCCCCATCCCTGGCAGTGTTCAAGGCCACGTTGGACACAGGGGCTTGGAGCAACCTGCTCTAGTGGAAGGTGTCCCTGCTCATGGCAGAGGGTTGGAACTGGAGGAGCTTTGAGGTCCTTTCCAACCCAAACCATTCTGTGATTCTACGATTTTGAAGGGTGTGCCACTGAAGACACCTCCAGATTGCTCCGTCTGGCTCCATCCAGAAACAAACACAGTCAGTGCCATCTGTCTACTAGAGCTGGAACTGCTTTTTACATCTGCCAAATGAGCAATCAGTTCATAGCAAGTCAAGCCACTTGAATTAGTCACCTGTTATGGGGATTTGAATATTAACTTAATAAATCTGCTATTATTTAGTAAGATAGAAACACTGACTAAAACTCCAAGAGTACTGCCATTATTTTTTGCTGTTATGAGTACCGAAAGTTTTTACTTAACCAGATAACAATAATGGCAGTGGTCACTGACAGCACACTGCAAATACCAAAGATGGATCAATTGAGAAGGAAATTTACATCTTAATTACTGAGATATGATGATCTAAATAGCAATAATTACTCCTCAAGAGCAGCTTTACAAGTCTGCTGTAAGAAAGGAAAGTCAGCTTGTCGTCACCAGCTAGCAAGCCACTTGTTCTCCTACCCAGCACCTGCTCAGGTTGCTGCTCTGGAAACCACTGAATTTAGGATAATCAAGCAATGTAATTTTGTCTTCACACGATTTGTGTGTTTCCCTCATATGACGCACTGTTATGTCAGAGAACAGATTTTTCAAGAGATAAAAGGAAACCAGCAGCCATTATCTGTTATAGGAAACAGACTAATACAACGCTCATTCTAAACACACACTTCCTAGTTTTACTTGCCTGACAATAATTTGCATGAGCTAAAATAAACAAGCACATTAACTTTCTTTTGCTATTCTTTGTCTCTGTGCTGTACCAGTGCATCGAGGTAAATCTCTTGCCTCCTGGTGTTTCAAGCACCATAGCAGAATGCTGAGTTTTGAGGAGTACATCCCTCCTGATGGAAAGACACACTGAACTATCTATTAAAGGAGTGAAGCCTGTTCGCAAAGGTCAACACTGCTCAAGCAACTTACATGACAGCTTTGCTGCTCTGTTTAAAAGGATTTGAATATTTAAAACTGTCTAGAGCCATGACCTGAAGATACCTGTGCACTCTCTCTTTGAAAGTCACTGTCACCAAGGTCTATCAGCCATTAGCACTTCTGAACTCTGCTGTTCCTCACTGATTATTGTTTTTAACACCACAATATTCTCTATCTGCTCCTCCCATCCAGCATCATGTATTTACTACATACATGGATCTTAAATTGATCATGTAAGAGTTCAGGTGAGCTTCACAGCACCACTGTGATCATTAAGACACAGCACACTCCTGCTGTAAAACTCTCACATGTCTCTGAAACAAGGCACAAACTGCTTTCAGTTGTCAAAATTGCTAGCATCACAACTTGACAGCCGGGAACAAAGCAAGCACAGTCCTTCCATGCACAGGCTATTCTGTAACAAGGGCATTGTCAAAGATTCCCATTATTTCCCTTGAGTTGCACTTTAAAAATACTCTAAAAGCTCTAGTTGAATTGTAACACAGTTTGGCTCAACTGTGAGACAATACAGCCTGCATTAGGGCCAGATATTAAAAGGGAAAATAAAGGGAATGGTAAAATAGAAACTCCTATGGTTTTGAGAAGGTCAGCTTGATTTGACAGAGTATCAGCCTGATATTTAGATGCCGAATTTGAAGGGAGGACAAAAACAATCCTGTTTGGTGCAAGCACTCCTATTTGTAACATGTTCACATGTGTTTTGCCTGGGAGCATTCTGCAGTGGGGCAAAGTTATTAAACATTACCTCAACACAAGAACAGCTCTGAAATAAGATATCGTTATATAGTCCCAAAGAATTAAATCAAAGACCTCTGTTACATGAATTTAGAAATCTATGCTCTTATTGTGAAGTCCATCAGTGCATCAGCAGTCTCTCCAGTATGCAACCTGCTCCTGTAAACCAGTTACTGCTTCAAGCCTGACATTTCCCCAGAGTACTGTGTAAACCAGGTTCTCTATAAAAAGATAAAAGAGTGAACAAAAGAATATCTATAATGTTTGTGTATAGCTCTTAGAGAGACAGACATCTGCAGTAAGACAGGAGTTTGCTTTACGCCTTAGCGGTCTTGAATCAAAAAACCTGAACTCCAGGGGTCCCAATCTATGCAGAAAAGTGAAATATTCTTCCTGATTAGAAGTTAAAAATGAGTTGTACAATATCGAAGAAGTCATTAAAAATAACTATTTAACACCCTGGTTAGGTAAAATTATCATCAAGAGTGACCATACAGAACATACTGGACTGGTCGGATGCTTACAAAGCTGCTGTGATGCCTCCACAGCTCGGACCAAAGGGCCATGTGCTTCTTTGGTCAGTTATAAGGCTACTGCTACCATCACCTTGTTACCACCACATGTTTTGCAGTTGTGCAGACAGATGACACAGTGCTATTTCTGAAACTGTGCATCTCAAATCCCAAACCAGCAGCTGGGTTTATTTCCCACTACATCATTCCAGCTGATGCTAGAAATGCAGTGCACGACTGCCTTCAGATCCTGCCAGGATGCTCTCCAGCACAGTCTGTCTCCATCCCATTGAATAAATGCTGCTTCTATAGCAGATTTACCAGGATAGAGGCTCCTGATCATGTAGATATTTCAAGAAGCCCCAGACAACCACAGGAAAAGGCTCTTCTTGTGCAAAATAAAGCTGCAACCAAGGAAGGCTACAAGGGACATGCCCCAGTTGTACAGCAGGGTAGCAGAGAAGTGAAAACAGCGGATGAATGTGTAGGGGCCATAAAACTGGGAAACAGTCTCTACTTTGAGAGTCAATTGCTCATCAGGCTGTGAACCACTGCAAAACAGCAGTGAAACGGTGTCTCAGAGCGCAGCACAAGAGCATCATTCGCCAGGATTCAAAACCAAGCCCGTGCTCAGCTGTCCTACAGCAGTGCACAGTTTTGTACAAATACAAGAAGCTTTCACTATGTTAAGATAAGTTAAAAATGAACTGTTGTACAATAGCAGAAGCAAAGGGGGAGGTAATAAAATTACAACCTTGGAAGTACAAATATTTTTCCAACCACTTCCCAGCTGCCCAGGTGGAATTCACAGAACAGAAATGCCTCTTGTTGGTACATCACAGTATGAAGTCTGAGCATAAACTAATAATAATTGGGTATTTCACTTCATTTGGAGAGCCTGAAGTCTCTTGACAAGGGCAGAAATGCTGCAGCTCCACGTCATGAAGAGATTTATTTCCTGCTGATTTGAGATTTTATTTTTTCCTTGGATGAATGCCCTTTCCATTTCTAAAACAATGCAGCGAGGGTAAAAAGGGATAAAGAACTGATTATGGTGAGATACAGAAGGGAAGAAAATTACATCATTAAAATAAGATTTTGTTAAAAAAAATATAAAAGAATATTGAAGACATGAATCCCTTCTTCAAGGAAGGAATTTATTCCTTCCAATCACAAGGGTAATATTGTATAAGCTGGCAAAACATTAGCTCCAAATAAGAGACCCAACTAGAAAATGAGATATCTAATTAATATATACAGAAAGGCATGAACTGTAAAATCTCCAGAATGGAAGAATATTCAGAGCAGATTTCACTGCAAGATGAGAAATGGTATTTGAATTGATAAAGGAGCTGCAGTCGTTAGTATGCTGAAACATGCACACATTCTAGGAGGAAGTCTGCTTCTTTCGACAGTCTATCATTGCCTTTGAATTTTTGTTTAGCTTATATATATTTATATGTAGGAAAAAATAACCGTATGAAAATCAACCTCTATCAGACTTTCAATTCATGTAAGTTTTCATCACAAAATACACGCATGTTAAACTATGAGGGCAGAGAAACCAAATTTTTACACAATACAGTTGTTATTGTCTGAAGCACCAAAATATAGGGTACATTAGAATCAAGCCCTCAAAGTGGTTCTTGCATTTCCTACTTTTCTTGTTCAATGTATGCAAGACACTCTCTGCTGAATTCCCCTTTAGATTAATACATCAAAGCCTCAGTAGCAATTTTTAGTATGAAAACAGCACAATCCCCCCTATATTTAAATTTAAACTATCAGTTACTTTAGCAATTATTTTACTTCAGGAAGTTAATGAGCATTACAAGCACCTCTGAGAAATTAAGCATCCATGTTGGGGTGGAACACCTGATGGACAGATAATAAAATAACCTACCTACACCTAACGTGGGAAAGTCATTTGAAGAATAAACTTAAGACTTTCAACTCCCAGTTTCTTTCTCTATTATGTTACTAAATGCATCTTTTTGTATGTTCAAATCAGAGGAAAACCCAAAATGTTACCTATGAAAAGTAGAAAGACAGTTTCTAATTCCTGGTCTAATTAACACAGAATAGACCATTCACATCTTCATTTGTCATGTTACTGACTGTCTTGCAAAGAATTCCATGAAAATGTAGAAGCAAAAATACAATTAGAAGTTGGCAGCAGCCAAAGGACATGGGCAGTTAAGCTGGTGTTATGTTAAGTGACTATTTACTGATTTAAGTATGTATTTTCAAGATGCTAAACTGCAATCAACTCAAATTTGGCTGAGTGAGATATGACAGCTTGATGAATTACACTAGTAATTGTAGCAGTGGTTTTCCCTGAAGATGTCTCACAGTATCAGTATTTCTCCCCATCTACAACTCCAGAAATCCATTTCAAATTACTCTAGAAGAAAAAGGGGGTTTGAGGGCATTGTTCTAGATTGAGTATTTTAAGCAATTTTTCTGACACTCCATGACAAGTACACTTCTCTCCCTGGCCAATTTTGAAGAGTTGTATGCATTAGGGCTAAACCTTACACAGTTTGGATTCTGCAGCTGGTACAAAGGGTCAGGAGACAATATTACAGATCAAGAAGCATTTCCATGCAACAATAAGGCAGCTGACAATCTCTCCCACAAAAAAGAAAAAGCAGGGAGGATCAGTGGCAGAATTCTGACCATTCTCTGAAGAAAGCAGAAAACCAGAAGTAACAAAACCAGTGACAGGATGTGTTACCTTGCTATCAGACTTAAAATGATAAAAGTATTACCTCTTGGTGGGAGTTTGCCTGTATCCTCACTTAACTGCTTCATTTCTAAGTGAAGTACAACCCTGATACTTCTGTAGCTGAGAATCACTGCAATAGATTTGTAAATTCATGTAGTCAAAGAATAGTTTGGGTTGGAAAGGACCTTAAGATCATCCAGTTACAACCCCCTGCCATGGGCAGGGATGCCTCACACTAGGCCAATGCTGCCAAGGCTCTGTCCAACCTGGCCTTGAACGCTGACAGCGAGGGAAAGGGGCATTCATCACTTCTTTTAGTCATAAAGGAAAGATTTCTGGAAAGTGGTGTGCATTTCTGTGAGAGGAAAACAGACTTCTCTAAAAAGAAAGTTGTGAGTTTATTCCTGTTTAAATGAGGTGTTTATGAACTAGCCATGAACATAGACTGTGCTGAAGCTTAAATAGAGTTTTATTATGGTGTATAAGCGTAAGGATCAGTAACTGTTATGGTCAATGGCACAACACTGCTACTAAGTCAGATTTAAGGTCAGAATAAAAAACCAAATTGCAACATGAGGAGCCTATCAACCGTGCCGCAGAAACCTCTGAGCCTAATTCAGGAAGCTATTTATAGCCAGTGCTGTCCCTAGTACCATACTGCACTCTGCTATCCATAGTACCACACATCACTACATCCTTGTCACTGCTAAAATTCTGATAGAACAGATTATTGAAATAAGACACCACACCTTCAGACAGAAAACAACAGACATGGCAGAACCATTTCAAGGCCTCCATCAAATAACACACCAGCAAAGAGAGCTTCCACTGCAGGATCAGGAGTATCTTTCACCATATATGTCTTTTCAAATGAATTTAGATCATCCCTGGGTCATCATTCTATTATTTCTGATCCAGAAAACAATCAGAACTATTAAAATTACACAATGTTTCATTTCCTTAGCCATATAAAGATCATTGTTAGCCTACTTGTTAGAGTAGACCGCCTGTATTTCACCAGCTAGTGAACAACTCCTCCCTTCAATAAGGGGTAAGATCCTGTTCTTTCCCCTCTTAGTAACTGCCATGTTTCAGCCTGAAAGATGAAAAACTTATCTGAAATGTCTCACTCTCACCATGTATGAAACAACACATGGAAAACATAGGTGGTGCAAAAATCTAAGTAAGGTTTACAAGGTTTATACCTTGTCTCTGGTGGCTGAGATGCAGCAAGCTGCAGTGATGTGTTTGGGGTGCTTGATTGGCAGTATCTTCCTCCTAAGCACACCTTAATACTATGACAATATCCAGGGACAACCAGTCCATGTTGAGTGGCATCATATCTATATTGCTATGGCAAGTTTCAAGTGAGGTCACTGGTGCAACTACAACGTGCATTCAGCAGGGACATAGCTGAAACCACTGGACATGACATAAGCAATCTTCTGAAAGAGTTCATTTTCTGTGGCAACTAATGATGTTTTAACTGTTCCCTGAAATATGCAGATAGAGAATACATTACTATACCTATCAGAACGGGTCTCTTTAAAGAGTGTAGTATATATAGCTTTAGAATATATAGGGCAGAAGCACTTAAAAATAAGACTCAGTCAGGTTTTGGTTCTGTAACAAAAGCTTTACCCTTGCAAAGTAACCTACAGTCAAAGGTCTGGCTTAATAGAGAAGTGTTAAATTATATTCCCATAATTTAGTTCCTTCCCTGCCTTCCTTCCCTACTCTCTGCAATAGTGGGAGTTAAGCGAATTATTCACCATGAATAATTTAGCCTATGACTTCATATTTCTATATAAAGTATCTACAAAAAGATTATCTTCATATTTATTCATGACTAAATATTGTTTGAGGAACATGTTTATTTTACTATGTCTTGATTATAACCATGCAGAACAGGTGACTTGCTGTGCAAAGAACAGCATCACAATATAGCCTTATTTCACACTATAAAAGGTTACATTCTATACAATTTCTACTTAAGGCTGTGGATTAAAACAGAGTTTAGTAGTGCAAAGACTTTGTGCTGAGCCTTTGAACTGAGATAAATTTAATGCTACAAAACTGTACAGCGGAAGACCTATCTGCATGGACAGGTTCAGACTTCTCTGAGAGAATGAAAACCATCCAGACCTAAGGCAGCTCTGAGCCCCAAGTCCTTTAGTGCAGCACTTGCTTAGGGACTATGGTCCTACCCTCCATTTGGGGTTTATTATTTCAGGCACAGTAGCACATACCATGGAATTCCAATCTAGTTCATAGCCCAGAAACTCTTGCATCCCTTGCCCCTCCCAGATTCTCCAGCAATCTAAGCAAACTTTCTCCAGGCTCTGGGAAATCTCTTGTACTTGTGGAGGAAGTGATCACTGCTGGTCAGAAGAGGACATAGGTAACTTCAAATTACTACTGGTGGCAGTGAAATCCAGGGCGGCTGTTGAGGGAGAGGGTTGAATTGATTCCTGTGATCTTCCAAATCATGGGACACAAGTCACTTCTCATCTGTCTGACAATCATTCTAAATCAGACCACAGACTTGGAGGCACACAGTCTCTTGGAGAGATTATCACTGAACTGACCAAACATGAGAGTTCTAATTGAAATACTTTTGTCAGGCTATGAGTTGGTTTGTCCTGATTTACTTTCCCCCCATTGCCTTTACTTTCCTGAGTGAAACAAGCATCAGATAAAACCTGAGGGTTGTTCCAGCTGTCAATGAGTGAGTTTTGAATGATGCATCATTTCTTTACCTGTCCTTAACAAGGACTGTCATGTAGACAATCTGCACCCTCAACTGAAATAATCTGGCCAGAATGGGTATTTCTACAGCTGTTTCTGACCAAAACATAGGTGCATATTCACATTGTTTTGTCACATTTTCTGTGTGGAGCCATGGGCAGAGCTTGCCCATGTTAGGTAAAATGATGTAAAATGTAACGAATTCTGCACTGCCCTAGGAAAGACAATTTTTTGTCAATTCTGCCTTTCTATTAGGGGAGATCTACTCTGATCTTTGATCTTTCCTTCAAATGTATTTGGAGAAAACGCCATAACATGCTTTCAATTTGTACTTCACATATACCTTTGGCTTTCAATTTTCACATTAGGTAACACTTTCTGATTTACAAGCCTTGAAAGTACTCTCAGCTCTCCAAATTTGCTGTCTATGCCACCGTAATTTTCTAGGGCCAACAGCAAATCTTTTTGATGCCCTTTGTGATCTTTCCATGTTCAGGCCCCCTCTTTGACCCTTTAAAGGACCCTCTTTGACCCTGACAAATAAGTAAGTACTAGATATTACACAATGCAGGTGAAAATCTTCCTCCCTGTGTAGGGAAAATTTGCATAACTAAGACATGACACCTTAATAAAACACAGAAGCTAGGAACAGATCACTCTAATTACTGAGGTTTAAGTTTCATTTTATTCCATTACTCTTAAATAATATTATCGCATGGTTGAATGTCAGATAAGACTTTCATGAATACCCTGTTCAAAATGGCACCAACTAAATTAAATGCTCTTACAATCTCTTCTATTTAAAATTCTTTTCCGAGTGAACAGATGCACACTATGGGAAGAACTGCAAAGGAATGGGATTATTTTCTCCACAAGATTCCATACAGTGATTTATATGAAGCAATTTTCTGAGATGTTTTAAGGCACAAAGGATAAGAACTTTATAAATTAGGAACTAGGACACTCTTGCATTCAGTAACATGTGTGCTAGATACTACTTGAAACTAATTACTTGGCTAGATGTAAGCTGGTCTTACCTCTAATCAGTCTAAGGCAGTGAATGTCACAATGAATCCAAAGAAATGTCTCCAGATCAGTTCATATTTTCACCGCCCCAGTAAAGAAACAGAGAAACTCCAGCAAGAGAACAATAAAAAAGTCTTTTTATCAACACCAGGGAAATAACACATCTCCAAACAGCCCTCCTACCTTTTCCTCTTGAAGGAACCATCTTCTGAGAGAAGACTTCAGGCCCCTGAGGTTGATTTCCAGGATCTCTCATTAGCTGTAAAGTGATGGCAGCTGCTTTTGTGAGAAGGGAAGCAGACCTGAAAGGTATTTCCCTATTCCGTACTCTTACTGGAAGTACCTGAAGAACACTAAGGTACCTACAGAGATTAGCTGCAGGTACAGCTGTCAGTTTTGAAACTGATAATCTATGTTATAGGTATCTTGCATTATGTTGATTGCTTCCAAGTGGATATTTAAGTATTTTTGAAATGATATCATTAGATTTAGAGTGGTTGCTGGAGATGGAAAACACAGGAGAACATTTCCTTTACTTTCTCAAGACCAACTCTCTTCTGAGCCTGATGTTTCTGTGCTCAATCAAATAACCTATTAGGAAACTAAATTATTTCTGTTCACCTGAGTGATACTTTTACAAATTCATATTTAATTACATTTAGCTCTTTATAAATGCATATTAAAACCTCACAAAATACTCCACTTTTAGTAATATAGACTGTAACATCAGTTGCCTATACAGCAGGTTCACGTTACAGAAATTGGTGTAGGGATCCAAAAAGGATGTCATGACAAACCTAAGCATTGCATCTAAAACCACTACACTTAATAGGAAAACCAAAGCTCTGTTCTATCCTGCCTCAGAAATGAGTCTCAAGTTGCAGCCTAAATGAAAATGTAGAATCAGATCCATGACGTGTAACACTACCTGTCACATTGTCCACTTCTTATTTCTCCTTTTCATAGCTGGCCATCCACACAGCCAGCTTTTCCCTCCTACCTCGTCTGTGTCAGCCATCAGTGCCGAAGTATGTTTAAATAACAGATTAAAGAACTTCCTTGAAATACTAACAATGCCCTTCTATCTTTTTTTACAAAATCCTGCATTCCTCTGGTGCTGGGATTTTTATTACAATATACTAATTTAAAACATTATTTTTCATTCCTTGTCTCCTTTGGTTTTATTTCACACCTCAAATCATAATCCTTTTTACCTGGGTATGAGCCACACAGTGAATGTCTTTACCTCTGGTTTCCCAGAAGGCTAAAAATATTTTATCTCAGTGTTTTTCAAGCCAGAGAACAACTGAGTTTTCTGGAAATTATCTCAGGAAAGCCAAAACCACCTCAACTTGAAGAAGAAGAAATGCTCCCTGATTGCAGCTGCAATTCAATCATTTCCTTTTGTTTCTGATGTGACCCTCCTGCCTTACAGAAAATATTCAGAACAGTTCTGAGGCATGGAGCCATTTGGCCACCGCTTTATTAATCAGCCATATTGTTGTAACACCTAGAGCAGAAATTGGTGTTGCGTTGTGCTAGGTGTTGTACAAGTGATTGTTTCTGACTGGCAGCAGATGAGCAATCACAGCTGTGGCAGAAGCAGATGTTGCCATGCAAATAACCCTAATAAAAATGGTAATAAAGACAGGCAGGAGAACAGTTTCTTAGCAGGACTGTTCCAGAGTGCTCTTCAAAAACCCATCTGTCTTTACAAATAACACCTTGCATTCATTTCTGATGACAAATAAGAATTGCATAGAATGAGAACAACAGAAACTGAATGGGACTGATGACAGACCAGCAGGAAGCTACTCCCATATTGTCCATTTAGAGAATGTAATTGCAGGTGGGTACAAATTGTAACTTGATATATATTGGTGTTAATCCCACTGGGCCACTGAAATATGCCTAGCCAGTATGATGTGACAATTAGGAGCTTTAAAGATACTGGATTCTGCCTCTACTTTGCCCTTCAAACTGCTGCACTCATGTAACCTTGTTAATTGTGCTCTTCTCTCATCCAGCGTTACTCTGAGAATTACACAGTAAAGCTGATCAATAGACGTGGTCAGCTGCACAACAATTTTACATCAGGAAATCTGTTCCTCTACAAAGAAGTTCATTTTTTCTTTGTCAGCAAGAACACAAAGTGTTTTTTTTTTCTTTATTACTGATTCACTCTTTTGCTTAATATCCTGTTTTGCAAAGGCAGAAACATATGCAGAGAAAAGGAAGCAGAAGAAACATATTCCCAATGTGCTAACATAAACCTATGCTGTTAAGAAAAAAAAGTATTCATCCCCAGTGATGTACAAAATGTAAGAAATGCAGAGAATGGATGACAAATAACATCTTCAGAAATGGTTGTCTGAGACTTAAAATCAAGTAGCACAGGAAAACAGACATACAGCCTATCCACAGACCACTCCTTCAGGGCATCCCCAGACCCTTCCCTGTTCCCACTTCTTAAATAGCAGAGAAGCTGATGGTGGGCATCACTGATAGATGTGTTTGCTTTATGCTTCCTGATGGTAATCTTCAACTGTATCATGTGTATTTATGGGACAGATATTATCAGGACTATGTGTAAGCTTTTCAACTTTGAGATTTGATACTTGCTTTTACTTGCTCTTGTCAGGTTACCACACTTACAAAGAGTAAGATGAATACAAATTGTAAGTTCCCAGGTATTTAAAATTTATTACATAGCAAAAATCCATTTCTATTTGCTGACCTTTGCTATTTTTTTTCTTTTTATATGTCTGTATTTTGAAATAGTCCATCAAGTCCTATGATCCAACTTTCAACATTAACACTCCAAACACAGAAACTGTTCTGTTACCAAACTTCATTACTGACTTGGTAGGATCCAACTGAAGCAGTCTGAGGAGACCTAAAACTCTATTTCCAGCCACATACATGACTGCAAGTGAGGCGAATGTGAGGGGTTGTGGCTTTAGATCTTTAGGAACAGAACTGGGTCAGTAACTGATTTTATTGGGCCCTCTCAAATGGTTATCATGCATGTCAGCCACTGACAATACTGGAGCAAGTGTCCTAGACATGAAAGGCTGTACCGGGGACCCTCTGAGCTGCCCAGTTATTCTCCGTGAGTGCCTAAATACTTTTCAGAATGTGAATACTTAAACACAGCACCGAAACCCACGCAGCAGGGCATGGGGTTATGTGGGAGGCAGCTGGGTGGACTTTGATTTTACAGTGCTATGAACCTGCTTACAAATTCAGCTCAGAAAGAGCCAGCACAAAAGAGTAAACCTCTTGACTATGCCACAGTTTCATCTATGTGGTTACTTGACTACGTTGCTAGTTCACCTGCCAGCTCAGCAATTCAAAGGATTAAGAAGTAGATTTCCTGCGGAGCCCCGTCTGCACTGAGGGTATTTTAAATGAGCATAGTCTAAACAGTATTTCTTGCTTTCTTTTCCGATTTCTGTTTCTCCCATTCTTTCTTTTCACACCACAGTGTACAGTGCACTGTTTTCTTCTGTGTTTTAGCTGTCCTTTTCTTTCCCTTCATTCTTATTTATCTCTTATGCTGCAGTCTGTTCCCTATTGTATGCCTATCTCCATTTTCTCTCTCTCACACTCCTCACTCAGCCTCCTCCAAAGCATTGCCTGCAAACGACCAGTCAAAACAGTTAAGCTTATTTACAGGGCTGAGCTGTGGAGGCAGTACTGCCATCCAGGTAGTTTCTCAGACACATGCTGCTGTATCAAAGGAAACACAACCGCTTCAGCAATTAATCCATTACAGGAGATGGACACTGCAACACCCTTTAGCTGATGTTTTTGCTCACCATCACCTGTCAGGAGAGAGCCAAGCTGCATTCCTCGCCTGCAGAGTTATTCCAGCTGCTGAATGCTCTTCCTAAAGCCCTTTGTCTCCTCACTTTGAATTAATGGCTGGGGCAGAGTCAGCACCAGTCCAACTGCCTTAATTCAGTGAGATGAGGCGAGAATGCACCCAGTTTACAGAGATCCACCAAAATCAGACCTCATTGTCTTTTGTACTATCTATAGAACTGATTTTGAGAGTACCAGAAAATAGTTCCTGTCTCTCTTGCTAGCCAACCATTTTAAAGGCTTTTCATTTCCTATTTCATGGAAGTTCACCATGTTACATTTTAAAAATGAAACAAATGGAAAAGTGTATCTTCACACAGTCACATTAGCTATGGAGCCAATTTCTTTTTCACTTCAATAATCAGTGCATGGGCTTCATGGATTACTGCCCCACAACACTAGGCAAAGACGAGTTTGCAATTTTCTGGATTAAACCTTTCACTGCAGTTCAAGCAACCACATCCCTGTACAAAGCACTAGAGGAAATAATATTAATACCCCCTTATCTCTGAGAAGGGAAAAAAGCCCTCCTTAAAAGCTGCAAACGTCAGGAGAATAATTGATTCCTGAAGTGAGTGACCCTGGGAATTCATGTAAAATGCCAGTTCTGGAAAAATTCAGCAGTGGAAATTAGGACGGCCTAAAAGTGAGGCCAAGGCAGTTTAAGATGGATCTGCATTGTCACCAGTGCAGCTGGGGAGTTGGCCAGGAAGATGCTGCACTGGGAAATAACAATGAGGTCCATAAAAGGGATGGAAATTGTACAGATGAGAGTTGCTGTAGGTACCACAGACTTCCAAAGGACCTTGGGGCTGTGCCTCACAGTGAGAAAGTGGTGGCTTTGCCAGGGTGATGAGGGTCAGTTATGCCACAAGGTGATGCACTGTGTTCACAAGAACACTGACTGCGTGGATTATAAAAAACCATATGATAACTTCACAGTGAATGGTAAGATTCAAAATAACTTCAATATCTGTATTGATACTGAATATTTGTAGTGGTCTCAGTGATATCCTTGTATTCTCTCCACCTGACACTGACAGGGTAATGGGACTTCACAAACACGATGTTGTGTCTCTTTACTCATATCTGTTTTTTGCAATGCATTGGGCAGATAATCACATATTCCTTTGCCCATCAGCCTACCTGACAAGGAGAACATAACCCTTTTTTTAGGTGTAACTCCAGTATTACCACTTTCTAGTCAAGAATGTGCAGCAAGCGTCCCGCTGCAAACATGGCACACATCACTGTCCTGAGTATAAAATAAAATCTTACCTATAACTTTTCCTAGGAATAGCGCCTTTGGAGAATTGAACTGAATATCAGATGCTGTTGGCAGGCTGTAACTTGTTGGAGGATAGTGATCAAGCTGGGGAAAGAGAAAAGAAAATGATGAGTGATAGAACAGATCTGCCTTCTTGCAGTGCTACTGAATCAAGACTACTTTAATGGAGTTTATGCCACCACTTACAAGTCTCTCTGATATGCTCTGCTTTCATTTTGACAAAGGGAAAACAACAGAGAAAATCCTTCCTTCCATATCTCCACAGTTTCCAAGGCCTGGAAAATACCTATATTGGACATTCATTTGTTTTGGTTGCTGCAGAATCACTTAGCTAGTAAACCCAACAGCATCAACACTAAACCAGCTTATTATTTTAATATGAGATTTCCATTTCAGACCTATGTTATTGCTGAAGGTAGATTTACATAGCTGAGAAATTGAGACTAATGCATGTGTTGGACATTTTCCTTTTCTCTTGGAAAGTCACAAATTACTAAGACATACTTTTTTGTAGCTTATATTTTATTATTTTCTTGTTGAAATGTTATTATTTAATTGTGACGACAAGTAATGAAACCTAACAGGTAAACTCAAGAGTAATTAATTTAGCTAAACACTTCAATCTATAGGAAACTCATATTGCCCCTGATATGACACAACAATCACATTACATTAGCATATTCTTTCCTACTTTTTAACTATTTAACAGAAGGATGTGAAGAGAGAGGAATGAAATACATTGCCTGTGCTTAGTAACAGCACTATTAAGATAGCTCTGTGTGGCTCAACAGAGTTTTAAAGTTCACACTTGGTAAAGGTAATTGGGGTGAATTTTTATCTTTGCAGTTGTTATTTATTTTCTCAGCTTCATGTGTTTATTACACAGGCTTAAAGAGGGCAGAACAGCAGCTGTTTATTTTATTCTGGCCTTATCTTGGCACAAAACAGGACAGAGACTCATATATGAGATTTAAGACTTTGCAGGGTATAACAGGCTGCGGAAGTAATTCGGGAGAAACCACAACATGAAAGGGCATACCATTTTTCATGTATCTTTTTGCCATATTTCAGACTTCAAATTGTTACTGTCTTGGTTTAGTTTGCTTTAATGATACTGCAAATGTTCAAGTCAGCAAAGTAAATGAATGGCAGAGGGTGTAGAACTGAAGGGCTGAATTCTCTGGAGTACTGTGAGCCCATGTATTTGGACGGCCGACTGATGACATACCCATGCATGTGTAGAGGCAGTCACCTCAGAACACTGTAATAACTGGAAAAGAGGGGTCTTGCTTTTCTTATACTGTTCCATAAAACCCTAACAAGAAAAATGTATTGTCATAACAGACAGAGAGGGAAAATGTTCTCAATAGCTGACAAAGAAGCCCAGCAAATATTCCTGTTGAAATGACTTTTAATTGATGCTAACTAGTTTTCACACTGTTTTATTTAAAATCTGGCCACAAATGTGGATTAGCACGATTACTGGCTATCTTTGAATTTTAAACTGCAGACTTTTGAGCTAAGTGTATCGAAAACCACAGTTCCATCTTCTTACTCAGGGATTAAGAAGTTCTAATTGGTTCTAATGAACAGCAGTAATACATATTTTAACTGAAATTAGAGTTACAGAATTTCAAACTACAAATGCAAAGAGTTAAAATATAGATCTCAACCTCAATCACAGCAGGTCCTAAATACAAACTCTAGTGGTTGCTACTCATTACCCTGCTGGAAAGGAAATCAGTGTTCCAGCATCCAGCATCACAAGGGTCAGACGTGTTGTCAGTGGGAGCTGCAGGCATATCAGGTGGAAAAATATTCCCTTCTTATTTCACAAGACATAAGGAATGGCTCAGGGTATTTCCCAGTATGGTTATTATAATAAAGGTATAGATTTTAGAGTGGCATATCAGGAAAAGATGGGTGAAAAGACTGATGCATAAAAGCTTGACTCTGCAGCCTCTCATATACCAAGACTTTAACCTCATGTAACCTCTTTACCTGCAGTAGAATTATTTCTGATACATTCTGATTGCATAGGACTCATATTCTAGGTTCTAATTTTTTATGTATTTTTATATATATATATAAAGATATGCTGAAGTAACTGATAAAATAGTAAGGTGTACTACCACATACATTGGTATCTGTCAGCATCATCAAATACTACGTTCTTCATATTCCAAATTAAATCTGAAGCAATATTTAAATATGTCTTTCTATTATGACTTGGAATCTGAGAAGTGGGTTTGAGAAGATCATCGTTATTATGTTAAGATACTACTACTACTACTAATTATCAATCTATCATTTAATTTATTAACATATTGTGGGTGTTCTAGAGCTGTAGCCATGGTCCAGGTGTCCATTATCAGAGTAACTATCAGGAGTAGGTAATAAAAAAGTCATTTGTGCCTAATGTACAGGCAGCATCTATCTAAGAATGCTAATTGGGTCTGCAGGACATACCTGAAAATGAAAAGTCAATTTACATGACGAATCACTGTGAGCACTAACATGCACAAATACAGAATACCAAATTCTGCCAGCCGTGGTGTAGTGAAACTCCCTTTGTTTTGAGTTAGCGTTCAGGATGTGGAAAGGATGGTCAATAAAGGATTAAAAGAGAATTGGTATATTAGCTATGTAAAGCTGTAGCTTGTTTCACTGCACTACAGGTTCCCTGCAAGGCTGCCTTCTGTCCACATGCCCGTAAGCTTTGAGGTCTAGCGTCTTATTTTTAAGTTGCTCTGTAATTTGGGCCCAGAATATCTAATGTATCACCCCATCACCCAAAGCTTTGGGCTTGTAGCTCACGTAGTCAAACACACTGTATCTGCTAGGAAGCAACCTTGAAACAGTTTAGTAGGTGGTGGCCTTGGCCACATTAGAATAAAGATGCAAGAAATCCATTCCAGTGATCTTGTCTCCCTTAGTGCTTCAGTGTGGCAGAGCATGTCACCATGGTGCAGAGGCAAAGGATCCCGCCACACCTGGGAGACAAGGATGGCAACAAGGAGGCTAATGCTGGGCTACATTACAAGGTCTAACAGAACAGCCAATTTACTGGTTAGGATTAATAACCTTTTGTACTGAATCAATAACTGAATCTATCTACTCACATATATTTTCCAGATCTCATTAAAGTCAAGAAAAGATTTCAGAATGGGTTCAGCTATGAATTGTTTTAAGGGTTTAACAACTAAGTTCTGGGTTGCTCTGACTCCTGCTTGAAATGACTCTTCATTTAAAAACTGGTGATACTGATTTCCTGGCCCTACCATCAGTAGGCACAAGCACTTCTGATTAGTTACAGAAGCCAGCTCCTGCTCCACTGCCAGCTGTGACATCTCTCTTCCCATAGGGAATGCCTGCATTGCTTTCCATGCCAGCCTTAACCCTTATCTAATCCTGTAACATGAAATACAATGGTGCACCACAAGACAACAGTGAGGGAATAATGATATTTCTGTCTGCTCGCTTTTACTGTCTTCATTCTAAACTAGCATTTTCTACTGTAAGAAAACTGTTTTTAGAGGCACTTAACCTAGGTCAGCAAGGGAAAGGACCAAGCTCAATTCTTTCCAAAGCTGTATGTGACTGCCATCCAGTGGGTGCTCAAGTTTAAGCAGCCTGCAACCTTTGTATGAAATACTAGGCTATCAGTTCAGTAGAAGACAAATAATGAAAAAGGAATTACTAGTTTCAAATAATATTTGAAAAAAGATATTACATTATTTAATGAAAATTAAACAGAACCTCTGCACACACTGAGGTCGATGTCAGGAATTTGTATAAAATTACACCTTTAAAATGATATTGAAGATTTTTCATTACAGCTCCTTTTCTTGAAACTCATTAATTTCATTTCAGCTTTATATAAACACACAGTGTGGCTTTGAGCGTTACACAGATGAAAGTAAAAGGCAATTGCTGAGGAACTTGCAGTTTCAGTTCTCAAGTCACGTCACACCGAGGCAGACTGTCTTTATCTGAAGTTGCTGGGATTTAAGCAGCCGTTCAATAAAATGCTATTTCTTTAAAATTACTGTTCACTTAGATAATAAAAGTAATCTTGATGGGGCTCCTGAGATTAACAGACATATCAATCTGAGGGCAAACATAATACCTACATTACTACAGTAGTCTTGGAAGAAAAATGTAAAAAGATGTATGTGTATATATATACACACAAGAGATATATACATATGCACACGTTATATTCACCCTGCGGATGTTTCTACATCTGTATCACTGTCAATCTAGACTCTGTGTGTGTACTGCTATAAAGCTGAGGTTTTCTTTATGATGAAGACATTTCATAACAAGTGATTTCAGAATAATATGGAATAATAATGCTGTAAGGCTTAACCTTATACCATCTGAAGTCAATATAGGTTTGCTATTGACTTCAGTGATAGCGGGATAAAGAAGGGGATGTGTTACCACCATGACCAATGTAGGATTTCTCTTCTGCATTATGATGATGATTTACCACTTACATTACAAAGCTTCTGCAGTCCTGGACAAGGGCTTTTTGTGCTAAGTGCTATAATATTGCATAACAAAAAGAAGGTTCCTGTGCAAAAATACCTACAAAGTTAGAATAGACTGGGCATGACAGTCCAAGGAAATAACAAGATGATATGCAGGTGTTTACATGGAGTTCTTCCAAGCATGCTAGTAATGCAACAGAAAGCTGAAAGTTGACTATGAAAATCAAATAGGAGATATTATGACTTCTTATTGCTGAAATACATATGGTTATTCCCCTGGTAAAAGGTTTGTGAAAAGCTTACAAACAATATTTTTAGTATTTGAAAATACATATTTTTTAAAACAACAGAAAAGGAGCAGATTCAGGTGGCAACTGCCCAATTCCCGAGGCTGACCAAAGCCACTGTTACTGCAATTCACCTCCTTCCTTAGCGTGGCACTAGTGCTTCACTCATCCTTTTCTGCCAAGTTAGGTCCTTGGCCTAGGTTAGTGTGGATCAGATCAGAGTCAGAGCAGGGACAAGCCAGTGGCTGTAAATGAACAGTGGATCCACAGAAAAAGGCAGGACCATAAACCCAGCATGTTTTACTACCTCAGACTGTCACAGACTTGCAGCCTCACAGCTCATCTGGAGCACAGGAGGATGCACACATCTCACCAGCAGGATGTAAGGTGAACTTAAGGTTTGCACTGTGCTTTGAGCTCCTCAGATGAAATTTCTATAGGGGTAAATGCTGTTTCAGGACCAACTCCAAATCTGTTTTGCTGGTTTAATGCACTGGTTTAGCTTTTTGCATTTTGCTTTTTTAAATAAATGTAAACTGCAGTCTTTTTTGGATAAAGGTTCTTTTTTTTGCAGAGATTTAAATCAGAAACGTGATCAATGTGGGATACAGATGTAGGAAAAACACAGAGACAGTGCAGAAAAACTTAAAATCAATATTTGGGGTTTTTTCTTTCTAAAAACTTGCATATGCAATCAGCTTGTATAAGCAGGACCTGAAGCTGCTGTTGCTCTGATAAATAATGTCAGGGATAATCTGCCTCACTTAAAAAAAAATACAAAAATAGGGATAAAACTGAAATGGCAATGTAGATACATAACTCATAATGTAACAGAAGCACTGATAAGGAAAAGGACACTATTTAGCCTGGCTGCCTTCAATTGAAAAAATTCTGATGATCCTTTCCCATATCTGTTGACTTTTTATTGCTCTCTTTAATAGATGAATTACAATAAATGCTAACAGAAGCATCAGCAGGTCATATAATGCCAAGGTATTAAAATTAAAGAGATCAACCTCAGGTACCTAACGACGACGTTCACAGGACATTAATTTGTCCAATGTGTGCTGCCATATAATGGAAATTACCTATTTCATGTTAAGTTTTGACTTTCTAAGGCTTAATCTTAGACTCTAATGATGTTTTTTGTTCTTTCTTTGTTTCTCTAATTCCTACAAAAAATGATTCCAAACCAGCAATCATATAGGCCAAGGAAAACATACACATTCATTGCTAGAAATAAACTATGGAAAAAGGAAATAGTCTCAACATAGGCTAGTGTAAGTAACACATGTTGTGAGGTGGGTAAGCCTGCTGATATACTCTGCAGACCTTTGGGAGTCTAGAGTGAGGAGGACTTTCCACTTCTGGGTCTTATCACAGTATGTGGCCTACACACGGGCAGAATTTGGAAAAAGACAACTGAAAAATCCTTCTGAATCCAGCAATACAGGTGTTACCGAAAAGATGTGAGAAGGATGGATATGTAAGAACTCCTCACTTATGGAGTGGTTTTACAGAACAGAAAGTAAAGAAGAATATTCTTCCACAAGGCCTCAAGGTTTGAAACTATCTCAGCTGATGCAGAGAGAGGGTAAAACCTTTGTGAAGATCTGCACATCAGCATCTGTCCCTGCCCTTCTACATCAGCTACAGGGAAGGTGGCAGGCTCAGGTTTTACAATACTGAAACCACAGGTGAGGTGCAATCTTGCGATGGAGCTCAATAGATCATGTTTTCCCTACTCTCTATCTGCCAGTAAGAGAAAGACCTGACTCCATGTTTTGATCTTCAGGGATGGATACTCCACCCTCTCCTTTACTGATGGGTGAAAGGAGTTCTTGGGTATGACATTTTATCTTACTTTCAGATAGCTGAAATTTGATGGGCATGTGCTGACTTCTCCTGGCAGATGCTGCCGACCAACTCCGTTGTGCACAAAAGGGAAGGAGAAATGGCTCCTTTATGAACTTCCTGCCTGCCCATAACTGCTTCTTTACCTGAAAGATTGTAAGTCACACTGTAAAATAAAGAAGCTGAGTAAATTCAGTGAAGGATAAAAGCAACCCAACTGCTAGGAGACAGACATCCTGTGAGCACAAAAACCAGATAAGAAAATTATTAATTAGTGAATTAGTCATTTCTGATTCTGACGCATATGATTTAAATTCTGTTCTGCTGTATGTTGCTGCTGTTTACAGACTCTTGAGAATTGAACACCTAGTCCTCTGCAGCATCTGTAACTTCATTATAGTCAGTGGGAATATGAGTATGATCAGATCAGGGTCTGTATTTATATTCTGGAAAACAGATGGTGTTTAGGGTTATAGGCATGAGATCAATATATCAATACAAGCTTTGCAAACATTTTTTCAAATCTGAGCAAAAACCATTTTCTTGTGACTTCTGATTGAGAAAAGAGCTTAGCAGCTGTGGGTAAACTGAGTGCTAATGCATAAACCAGGCAGATGTAACGTATGGTTCTGCTCTAGGAAATGTTGTGAGTTTGCCTTTCTGTTGCACTAGCTTTCTGAGTAAAACACTGCCATTGCAGAATGGCAATACAGTGGAAATGACGTATCTCCAGGGATTTTAAATATTTCATTTCAGCAGGAAGGCTTTTAGTATTAATAGAAGAAGTGATAATTTTTGTTGAGAAAAACCTGCTTGGGAATTCATTAAATATGCTTTTAATACAATAGAATTACTTGATTATTAGAAAAAAAAGCAGAAGGCTACAGTCACATTGATATTGACTATGATTTACATGTTTACCTGGGGATAAAGACCTGGATATTTAAAATACATTTTACTCATGGCAGCTGCTATGGAACTGGTAAATAATGTCTGGCTCTTTTATTTCAAATTGTGAACAGTATCTCCCCATTCACTACCAGTCAGTGCAATGCTAGTTAAGTCTTCAAATGAATCAGGAGTACAGACAACATACAGCACTGTACAAAGGATGCTGTGGCAGCATGTTTGCCCAGAAAATGAAGTAAATAATAAACGAATAAGGCATTTCTGCACCATAGGGTAAAGGTTTTCAAAATGTGATTCAATGGGAGAGTTTCTAGAGAAGAGTTCTAAAATTGTTTTGTGGCTCAAAAATCATAGAATCATAGAATAGTTAGGGCTGGAAAGGACCTTAAGATCATCTAGTTCCAGCGCCCCTGCCATGGGCAGGGACACCTCCCACTAAAAAATGACAGACTTCCAATTGCAAACTAAAATAGTTCAACTTATTTAGCTTCTTATAGACAAGATGAAAGATGTTTTAATCAGCGTCTCTAAGAAAGTGTGAAGGGGAATGACACTCGACACCAAACGACTCTTTCATCTATCAGGCATAGCCACAAAGAGCCCAAAGTTAAATGCTGAAGTTGGCAGAATTCAAACTAAAATAAGGTGCAAACTCTGCATAGGAATGGCACTTAACCACTGGAAGAGATGGCCAAAGGAAAGGGTAACTTTCTATCATTTGAAGTCTTTAAAGCTAGTTAAAATGTCTTTCTAGAAAATGTGTTCCACTGTATCATTACTTTAAGGGTTAGATGCAGAAAAATTTTTATGCATTTAATGAATTTTTATGGTCTCTGTTTAGCAAGAGCTCAAACAGAGCGATCATATTCTGTTGAGGCTTCAAAATGTATGAAAAATGACAGGTATGATTTTACAGCAAAAATAATGATAGGAGGTGGAATTACAGCCTCACTGAATTGATGAGAAAGTTTCCACTCCCTCTAATGAGACCCAAATTTAATCTGTAAATTGTGGCTATATTCACTGCATTTAATCTTGGGATTATGTGCAGACTGCTTTGCTCAACCTCCCCCATTTTATTTGGCTATTATGTTTACCATTTTATTTTGCCACTTCAGATTCGTTCTGAATTAAGTTTGTATGATTTACATTTTTTATGCATCTAGGGGTTTGCAAATGTGATCTCTTTCCAAGTAGTAGAGTTCAAAATGAAAATAAGAGAATGGACTTGCAAAAATTCTGTTTCTTCTTGGCTTCATATGGGTAAGGGTCAAATCCTTCCTTGATTGTTTTCTGTAGAAGATGGGTTTTTCTACTGTTTGCCTCTGGTGAAGCTGCAAAATGGACATTTGTACAAATCAATTTTCTGGATTATTTGCAATGTTATCGACAGCTGAGTTCAGGCCAGGATTTCCATAAAGCCTCATAAGTAAGTTCACTTTGAATGGAGTCAGGAATTACTATTGTGAATGGTATTGCGTACGGCCTCTCTACCACAGTTCTCCATACTGTTCAAGCCTGAAAGAAAGAACTGTCAGCTATCCTTCCAGTCATCTGATCTGATGTCCACTGGCTGCACACAGTTGCCCTGAGAGTATATGGATGGGTTTGGGCCACTGGAGTTCTGAAGCAGCTGCTCAGGTCTAATCCTTTTCAGGAACAAAGAAGGCATTAGAAGCTGCATCTCATAACCCATTCCTAGAAATGGCTTTAAAGGAGGTGTGAAGAACTGGAGATCCATTGAGAATGTACAAGATCTTAGTAGAGAAGCTGAAAGGCCCAGTCCAAGTCTGTTGACTATCAGCTTTGTTTCACTGAAAATTAAAGGGCATCACATGGTTTATTTCTTTCTCTGTAAAATGCTGATATATCTTTGTGCAATAACACAGAAATGCCTCTGGTCCAGATTCTGCCCTTATTTTACTCTGGGAACACACACAGAAGCAGGAGACAGGAGTCTTGCACTAGGATACAACTACTGCAGTTCTTCACAGTACAACTTATAGCCTGCTGGAGTCAATGGAAGACCTTCCATTGATTTCATTGCTTTGGATCAGAACTTCTGCTAGGGAGTTTTTGTCCTTGGCTTTCCTAGAAGACGACTTCACTAGTGTGTGAACAGCGTTAATCACCCATGAACGCTTGCCAAAGAGTGATCTGGTTTTTATGATATGGAAAATACGCTGCTGAAGCATGAAACCTTTCAATGAAGTCAAACAAAGCAAAAATTGCTCTGTATGACCTACAGCTCAGATCCTGAAATGTCATTTTCTGGGATAATACATTCCCCATCTGTCGGTCTAGGCTTTCTCTTGCCACAGGTGAACTGACGCAGCCTTGGAGGTGTGCCATGGTTACTAGTATCTGATATTTTACTAGAGGCAAGTGATAGGAATTATTAATCATTTATTTTACCCACTTGATGGAAATTACAGAAAACGAGCAGATCTTTGTCCCTGAATTTGTCATTTTGGTTTCCTGACACCTGAATCAACTGTATATCCTTATCACTGAGAAACCACTGGCATCACAATTGGGAGCTTGTTACTTAATGCAGAAGCAATTACTGATTTGTCAAATAATGCCAGTGAATGCAAAAAACTGAAATACAAAAATCTTCTGACAGAGTCTTTGCTCCTACCTTTAGCCTTGACTGTCTTGGTAGGAACAGGGATGTCATTCTAATGAAAACAATTCATGATAAATATTTGTTCTTGTGCTTGTCTGTTACCTTATGGGTACACAATATTGTGCATATGGTTATTTCAAAGCTCACCTCAAATTCTTATTGATGGGACAGGAATTCTCTGTAATGAATCGGCGCTGTCAGCATTGGGCGAGGTCTCACAGAGTTCACTAATGAGTCCCTTAACTGTACTTATACGTAAGTGAAACTCCCCAAAATCATGATAAAACTGGTTCATGTAGTTCATATGGCAGCAATTTATTGCCTGGCTGCAGATTTTTTAAATCTCTCTGGCACTACAGGGTTATTACAATAAGTTAGAGAGACAGGTATTCTAAGTATGAACTTGCTGTTAAGATCTCAAAAATACTGAGTGCTCTTGAATTGAAGCTTTGATGAGAAATAAATCCTTCTAGTGACACTTTTATGCCACGTAGAGATGTGGAAGTGTGAGCAACAGCACCTGGCAAGCAAGCTGTCTTCTTTAAAAGCAAGCAAACCAGCTGCTCGTCGGGCTGGAGAAGGATTTAGCAGGAAATAAAAGTCTACTCATATGTTCATTGCTCAGATCTGCAAGAGAAAACTCATACTTTATAAAGTGTCCTCTGGATGCTGAGAAAAATTGCATTTATATCTTCTGTATTTTCAGACACTGTGAAGAGTTCATATTTGAAAACAGGACTCATTTTCAAGTGAACAACTTACTTAACAGATCCATTTCTGGTCGTAACAGTTCTTTCATTTATAGAACATAACCAGATAGAAACAAAATGAACTTCCTTGTGGAGAATAAACAAAATTTGATAGAAACCTTCTGTTTCAGGATACAGTAGCGGTAGGATTTCTGGATTTGCTTTGCATGGGTCCCTCCTTTCCCTATCCTTGCATGTGCTTCAGACATTCTCATTTACGAAGCCTCAATTGTATCAGCATTCTGATTACAAAACCTGCTGCGTTTTAAGCACACTGACTAGATTAAGAAAGTTTTACACCTGCAGAGGATACTAACAAAAATGTTTCTGTCTCTTCAAAGCCCTAGATAGGCAGTGGTCTCCTAAAACACTGGCGAAAAAAATGGGTAGGCTCCAAAAGCAGGCAAAATGATGCAAGGCTGGCATATTTAACTGTGTACATATATTCCAACTGGGCAAGGTATCTCACCTGATCCCTTCAGAAAATCATTTATTTAGCCTTACAGCTGCCATATGCCATACCTCCCCAACACAGAATCATTCACCTGTACCTAACCTAACAGCAGTAAGAGAAATAAATTCAAATGCAACAGCATGCAAGACATACGCATATAGCAACTGATACCACCCACAACCTTCAAAGGTCTGAAAAGTGTTTGGATGTATCACCTGAATATTTTTTAGATTATCTGGAATTTTGCAAGTAATTTTATGACAATTATTTCAGTGCATCCAGTGTTATTCTGAGTACCAAAAGCCTTACTCAGATAACACTGTAATGCACTGCAAAGGTTTCTTTTTGATAAGTTCAAGCAATAATTGTCAGGGATCTATTTTCATCTTTAGGTAGATAATACTGTGATAGTTGCCATCCTTCACCTTTTGGCTTGGTTTCTAAGGAGACTTATCCTTTTTATTTTTCATTTGTTCTTGGCTTTGGTTTGCTTCTTATGCACTACTAAATCCAGATTAATGTACCCCATCCACCTGACATTCCTGCCAACAAAACTGTTCTCATTCCCTGCTACAATCTCCATGTTTTCAGATGTGACAACCAGGGAATGAAAACAGTGCTGTAATGAACACAACAAGAAAGCTGCCTGGGAACATTGATTGCTTCTTGCAGCACTCCCCTCAGTTATTCAAATAGTATTATACTATCTCAAAGGTTTGTAAACTGAGATATGGAGAGATGAAGTCCCTGCCTGTGCTGCACCAAAACTTAACTAAGAGAGCTATGTGCCTTCTATACCGCTCTGTCTCAGACTCGTGCCACACAAACACTTAAGCAGCAGCTCATTTTTGCAGGACAGCTCTTCTGATTTCACTGGACTGCAGGGTAAATTTAAATTTAAAGACATCCTCATTTTCAGACTCAGGATTTAGGAATGATATTTAGTTGCCTGTAAATCAGGCTTTACTGCCATTTAAGATGCTGTAGGTTATGCCTCCTGTCTTTCAGCTGCTGCTCCAGAATGGTGTGGGTTTATCTTCAGTCCTTTGCTATCTATCAGCTCAGATGTGTCCGATGCCCTCAAGCACCTATAATGACACCTGTATTAGCCCAGCTGTCATCACGCTAGAATGAGGATTTCGGAACAACAAAACTTATTGCAACAGAGGGAGAAAATAGCTCCTGTTAACTCCTAGGAGTGTGATCCACAAGCAGAAGCCCATCTACTGTACTTTTTATTTCCTAAATTGCATTGATGTCTCCAGAGGAATGGAGACCATCAAGATACAAAATGTTACAAGCTACAGGTAACGGAACCAAACAACCTACTACTTACCTGCAGTACTATGTCCCGTCCATTTCGTGTAATGTTAACAGTATGGGGCTGTCCATTAGCCATGTTTCTGTGGTCAACATCAATGTTATATGGCTCTTTGGTGCCTCCAAGGCTGTACCGAATTTGCAGATTCCCTAGTGAACGAAATGTGAAAAGCACCCTCAGGTAATTTGATCTTTATTCACCATCTATTTTTCCCTCTTCATTTTCACATACAACTGTTAGCATTCTACACTCAAACTGCTCTCAGAGCTGGTCTCTTCAGTAAGAGAAGAGCTGTTTAAGATTATAAAGCTACTGGGCTGGAAACTGCTTCTAGTTTATAACCCAGAAGTGTGCCAATGACCAGCATCTCAAAACTAGTGTTTGCAAACACTCCAGACTGCAAACCAAACAAATCAGAGATGTGCCTTGAAGAATACAGACAACTGGCACAAATTTGAACGCATCAAGTACCACTTTATTGTTGAGATTAGTGTTCCTTGCTGCAATAAAACAATTTGAAGTTAGACAAAGCATGAAAGAATAAACCATTGGTATGGACTAAATAAAGGCAAAATTACAACAAATTAACACTGATGCATAATCTGTACAAGGGAGTTTCTTGCTTTCCCATTTAATTGTTGCTGACAGGTGACTGTCTGGACTTTTATGGAAATCTAATAATATATGATGAAATGAAAACCTCAGGTTACAGTATTAGAAAACTACAGTCAAAAGTGGTTAATTGATATTCATGACATTTTGCCAGACAGATTTTTCTTTTCCAAACAAAACTGAAGTGTCTGCTCTTCTTAAGTGACTTTAATATTTAAATAAAAAGAAGAATGTTTGCAAAGGGAAAGGCAGACCCCATTATTCATCAAACCCAGAAATACGCTGTCCCAAAAGAGCAGCTCTAGCCCTTGCTAACTCTAGTTAAGATGTTTGTGATGTTTGATGTAGGATTTCTCTCATGCACCTTCTTTCTTCCCCATGAAGGGAAAAAAATGAGTGGCATGTGCAATACTCATATTAACTTATCCCATAAAAGATAATGGTCATAAAATCATCCTAATTATGATTTTCACAGGGCACTAAGGCACTATTTGGAAACAAAGTACATTCAGCTTATATACAGCTTAAATACTGTAACAGCAAATGAACCATATCCAACTTTCAACCATCACCAAAATGTTTTAGCACCTTACATATTATGCTACATCCGTATTTTAGCCACCTCGGTGGGTATTCAGATATTCAGAAGGCACTTTCCACTGACTACTGCCGTAAGTCCAGTGATTAAGATACCCACATGTGGATGTCTATTTGTCCCCTCCATAATGTTACATGGGTTTGACTGTTCTAGTAGGCTTTTCATGGGGGGGGTGTGTTGTTTTGTTTTGCGTTTTTTGTGGGGGTTTTTTCTGTGTTTTTCTTTTCCTTATTTTGCTTTGAGAGGAAGGGTTGACTAATGAAACCCCACCACATCAGTACAAACTCTAGTACAAGCAGAACAGAGGTTAATGTCCTCTGTACTTTATTTTTACATGACAAAGCTGAAAAGACTTTCTCGTTAGCTCAGATCTCCAGCTGAATATCAACCCAGTGTTATTATCAATTGTGCCTTCAATGGAGAGAGCCCAAGAGCCCAGAGAGGCTGCTTACCAGATGGCTTGACAAGCACAGCCATGAAGTCCTGGGTGTAGGAGCTGATGTACAATAAAACACAAGGGGACTTGGTGGTACTGAAGCTGAAGCTGAGCTCTTCTTTATTCAAGTTCAGGTCAGGCTCTGTCATCTCGGTATCTGGAGAACTCAAAAGTGTTCGGCTCACTAAATCCTTGATGCTAGTCCCTGGGGAGTGGAAGTTGTAGCGAAGCCACATTCCCTCTTCAAAAAATGCTCCAACATCTTCAACATAAGAAAGAAAAAATAAAGATAAAGAGAAATTCAACTTGCTGGCACCTTTTGGATTAAACATATTAACTACTGACTTGACCAGTACTAATCTGTGCACATTCTACTGCTGCGTTAAGTGCTTTGCCAATATTTAGGTCAAGAGCCTCACTATTTCCTAGTGGGAATGAAAAGGACAATCTCCACTTTACTGGCAAGTACCTGGATTCACACAGCAAAGGAAAGATTTCCTTTGTGTCATACAGAAGATGTCTCCTATGCTATAGATGAGAAGAACCATGCGTTAGATTTATTCTCATTGAAGTCTAGCAGTAGATAATCCTCCAAATGATGAGATACAAGAAAAAGAGATTTAAGGGACACAATAGGCAAACACTGTCAAGGAGAACAAAAACCAGCAATGCTGATCAGCAAACCTGAGTGCATTTGGAAGGTCCTCACAAAGGAATGATGGCAATTCCAGCACCTGAAACATCTGAAACAGGACTGGACACAATGCTAGAAAGTTATCCACTGCTAGCACAATCCTTCATGGGAACTGCATAACCAGTATGGCCTTTTGGGAGATAAAATAAACTAGGGAGCTCAATTCAGTGGGCACAAGGCAAGACACACCTGAACTGTATTCAGAGTAGCTGAGCAGAGACAAGATAAGATGACAGGTAAAATTATAATAGCTTTTATTGATGCTCCTTTCCAGAATTTTGCTAAGGTTAGTGCTGCAAAAGCTTTATGCTTTCCTGATACCCTGTAAAAATTCTCCAAATCTCAAAATATTATAGCCACTGTTACTGTGTGGCCATATAAAACAGGGAGTCAAGTTGTGGTCCCAAGGTGCCTTAAATAATTTGATCATTCTGATAGATTTATGACTGACATTTTATAGGAGAAACCTTAAATCAGCCTGAAACAGTTATAGGAGAGGCAATTCAGGTTAACAACTACATTTTGCAGTAGACTCAATATAAGTACTCCTGGATTAAAAGTGAAGGGCCCTATCCTGAAAATACTTCCCAATTGTGAAGCCTTCCGCCATTAACAGCAGCATTGAAAATAAGTGCTAGCACTGACAGCTCTCCAGCAGTACATGCTGTAGCAGTAAGTATAACCAAGACTGGCTTAAAACTATCCCTGCAGCCGCTAATTTATTCTTCAACCTCTGCTTCTAGCTCACACAAGCTGCTCCTTGGGCAGATGCACCAGTTGCATGGCTATGGTGCTAGCAGAGCTGCTGGCCATAGCCAGCCCTTTTCTCCAGAGCTGTAAATGTGATGAATTGCTACCTCAAATGTTCGTTGCTACAAAGAGAGCTTTACATAAACAGTGCTCTCTGAAATGCTAAGACACTTTTTTTCCAAAGGGGTTTCATAACAGCAAAGAATGTCCTGTACGTTTAACTTGATTTGCGCTGAGAAATTCATTTTCAGTAGAGCTGTATTATTACAGGCATACAAGCTATTGTAATGAGCCTTGAAATTCTCCTCACGTGGACACCACCTTTTTTAAGAGGAAGCATAAGTGGAAGGTTCACTTCAGCTGTGTGAGCGTATTAGGCCCTCAACAGGAAGATATTGAATCCCCTCAAGTTCCAGCTCAGCAAAGAGGCTGATGCACATTACGTTCTTTGCTGAACGAAGCTGAAGTCCTTGCAGCAGGGCTGCAAAGTGCTCACCATCTCACAGCAGCAGGCTGTTTAAACTATTAGGAAATACTAGGAAACACTAAAAGATCATTTTCTCGATATTGAACACAGCTGTAAGATGACTTGGCAATGCTGAGAGCTGATCAATGAAAAAAGTATCTACTTTGAGGTCACAAGCGTATCATCTTCCTGAAGCTCTCACAGAAGGAATACAGAAGCCCTTGATTCAGAAAACCATTCAAACTGCTTGAATAATATGCTGCTGAAATGTGGGGGAGGTTTCCCTGCATGACCCTCTGCTTTCTTCTGTAATACTTCAAAGGCTACCTAAGAAGATGCCTCTTGGGAGGCAGCCATGAGGCATAATGAAGGGCCCCTCCACTTACTGCCCTTTCAAGGCAGAAGCCTTGGGGAAATGAATATGGCAGTAACAGATCATTTTCTTCAGAAAGCAGCGCCTATTTCTACACCAATATCCAGTGAGGTTGTCCTCTATTGACAGACTGCAGGCACATTCAGGTTGGGCTTGCATTATACAGAAACCAAGAACAGGAATTGAGGATCATTTGAAACAACTTGATGAAGAGGCATATCCCCAGTGTGAACTGCACATATTTTACAAAACTGACCAGCTTCAACTGAAAATGGATGAAGCAAAAACTGATCCAGAACTTCCACACAAAACGCACACATACCCAGAACTGACAAACTTATTCTGAAGGCTGCAATTCTATGCTCATCCCCCCAGCCCCCCTCTCCCCACTCACCTACTTGTGGTTTTGTACACTCTCATTCTGCCTAGGTTCAGGAGCATTGAAAGACTGGAGAAAAAAGCCAAATAGCAACAACCCCCCCATTTCTCTTCTAAAATTTACACAATTTCATAACAGTTCTGGGCCAGTGTTGTAGACCTAAGAGTCCTCATTCTCCTTTGCTGCTGATTTAACAGCAGTGAAATGTCAGTATTGATTCTTCTCTTCCCAGGTAATGATGATTTTGCTAGCCATACACTCACTCACACCCAGAACTTGTCTTCTTTCTACATTACTTTTTCAGCTCCTGTGAAAAGCATCGCCAGTATGGCACACGTGTGGCTGAACACAGCTTCAGCAAGATTGTCTATGTGGAGGTGTGTTTATAAAAGATACAGAACACAGCAGGCTTTACAGCAATTGAACTGGTGCTGTGCTGGCAATTGGGATAGGAATAGTAACAGGGATTGTCACGAACCAAGTGCAAAATGGTACTCCAAATTAAAAAGCAGCAAAAAAACCCTAAACCCAAACCAGTCCCCAACCCCACCCAATTTTAAACCAGCAGCTTTTCAAGACTGGCTCTGTAAGAGGTGGAATCAACTTTTTTTGCAGTAGGACAGCTATTACTCTCTCATAATGGCCTACTCAGAGTTTTCCAAGTCAACTCAAGACCTAGCTTGTGTCACCTTTTACCTGGAGACCAAGGAGAAAGTAATGCTTGTTACTTCACTGGTATCATATCCAACATAAGAAGGACATGGACCTGCTGGAGTCAAGTGGAGGCCAAGAAGATGCTCTGAGGGCTGCAGCCCCTCTGCTAAGGAGCCAGGCTGAGAGAGCTGGGCTGGTTCAGCCTGGAGAAAGCTCCTTAAGGGGAGACCTTAGAGCAGCTTCCAGAGCCTAAACGGGTTGCAAGAAATCTGAAGAGGCGCTTTTTACATGGGCATGTAGGGACAGGACAAGGGGGAATGGCTTAAACTGACAGCAGAGAAACTGAGATTAGATATTAGGCAGAAATTGCTCCCTGTGAGGGTGCTGAGGCGCTGGCACAGGCTGCTCAGAGAAGCTGTGGATGCTCCATCCCTGGCAGTGTTCAAGGCCAGGTTGGATGGGGCTTGGAGCAACTGCTCTGGTGGAAGGTGTCCCTGCACGTGGCAGAGGGTTGGAACTGGGAGAGCTTTAAGGTCCAGTCCAACCCAAAACATTCTCTGATGGTATTCTGCCTTTTTGAGGCTGGGCCTTCAAAGCAACCTTATCAATGGGCATCAATGGTGTAAAACTCTGCATAAAACACAACGGTGTAAAACACTGGTGCAGACTACAAAGACAAAATCCTCCCAACTAGGAAGCCCGGCCAGGACACATGAAATCTGCATTAGAAAAAGATTCTCCCATCTTTGTGTCACAAAGCTGACTGAAATGCCTTCTTACAGCATGCCCCATTCTTGCAGCCTTGAATGCCTCCTCAGCTCTGCTCAGATTTGTTAAATCAAAAATATTACTCTCTGATGCTGCTTGCCTGTCCTCAATGCTATGAGATCCCTCCATGGAGTTCTGGATGTAAAAAGCAGCATATTCAAAATCTTTAGCAAGGACAGTCACTCTATGCATGTAGAAAGAACTGTTGAGGCAATGCAGACAGCTGAACAAAACCTCTTCCCTTTCTGATTTCTCACAGTTATGAATAGTGAATATAGATTAACAAGACTGCTTGCTGGCTTGTCGCTAAAAATGTGCTAGAGAGCACCAGAAATTACAGCTATTTCCAGGCTGTGGTCACAAAGATTTACTGAAATACATCCTGGCCACAGGGCATCAGTAAAGGGTCAGAATCTCACAGCTGTGTATCTGGGACAGAATTTACTTTGAGTGCTCTGAAAATAGTAATGCTTATAATTCATCTGGTCAGCTCACTCACTGTTTTATCCTACCTTCAGGCTCACAGTATTTAGTTTTTGAAAGCAAGGAGCTGAGATTCAGAGGTTTTGTTCTACACTTTCAAGACTCATATTCTGGTTGTCATTACTGTAATAATTTGTGATGCAAATTTCTATTGTCTGTGTGTGGAGTAAAATACCAAAATGCAGCAACTGCTTGCTGTCATTAGTAGAATATAAACCTATGGAAGTGTTTGCTTCTCCTAGACTAGAGCACCTCCCATATGAAGACAGGATGAGAAAGTTGGGGCTGTTCAACCTGGAGAAGAGAAGGCTGCGTGGAGACCTCATAGCAGCCTTCCAGTATCT